>PVKA01005022.1:0-85331 GCA_004027165.1 Ctenomys sociabilis | reverse complement strand
GGCATATAACTTTTAAGACAATTGCTTTTATCTTATGATTTAGATTATTACTAAGAAATATAAAATTTTAAGCTAAATTGGAGAATTTACATATTCTATGCATCAAATCTCAGGTAAATGTGTAGAATTAGAATAGTTTTCTATTGATAATTCCTTCAGCCATCTTATCTTTGACGAAGGGGCCCAACAAGCTTACTGGAAGAAAGATAGCCTCTTTAAAATATGGTGTGGGACAGACAGATGGCCAGCACATGTCACTTGAGGAATATGGCTTTGGCTGCAAGGATTCTGAATCACCTCTTGAACCACATGTGGTCCAATGTGTCTGAGACATCTCCGCATGTGATCCAGGCAGTCATGGGTGCGCTGGAGGGGCTCTGGGTTGCCGTTGGACCATGCAGAATGCTGCAGTACTGCCTCCAGGGTCTGTTTCATCTGACTCAGGAAGTCTGGGACGTGGAAGATTTACAACTCCATCTACATTGGTTCCCAGGATGTACTCATAACACATTGCCCATGGATCTATAACTGTGACAAGCACACCTATATTCATTATGAACTTGATTGCATCTTATAATGTTCTGTTGATTTTGTGTTCAGTGCACTGCTATTTCACCCTCAAACTTTATTCAATTTGGTGATAAAAAGTTTTAAACATTGCAAGTCGGTATAGAGCTAGTCCTAGAGGAAGAGCTAGAAATCCAGTAGCATTATTTTTAAATAACCTGTCCTTGTTTTTGATTTTAAACTGTAAATGCCACTAGTGACAAAGAATACAGTGATTACACACACTATACTGGAGGGATTTCATTGTAAATTCATCTTCATGAAGATGTAGAATTCATTCCTTGTATTTAAAGGGAATGTTTAAAAGAGAAATAAACATCTGTGTACAAAACAAACAAATAAACAAATGGCATGGGAAAAACTGGCCCTCTACATGCTGGAAACTATAGCTTGACCTGGGTCTATCATCATGCACTAAACTGAAGTCAAAATGGATTAAAGATCTAAACATTAAAACCGAAGCACTAAATCTCTTGGAAGGGAAAGTAAGTGGAAATCTTGAAGACATAGGTGTAAAGAGTTCATGAACAAAAATCAAATTGCACAGGAAATACTTGAAAGAATAAACAAATGGGAACTCCTCTTATTGAGAAGTTTTTCACAGCAAAGGAAATTACCAACAGAGTGAAAAGACAACCCACAAATTGGGGGAAAAAATCTTAACTATTAAGCACTCAGGCAAAGGTCTTCTATCTAGAATTCATAAAGAACTAAAAAAAACATTAGGGCTTCCAAATTTAAAAACCCAATCCAGAAATGGGGATCTGAGATGATCACACATTTCTAGAGGAAGAAATACAAGAAGAAAATAAATACATGAAAAAATGCTCCCTATATCACTAGCTATTTATGAAATGCAAATTAAAACAACACTGAGATACCATCTTACTCCAGAAAGAATTGTGATCATAAATAAATCAACAACAACAGATGTTGGAGAGGTTGTGGGGGGAAAAGGAATCCTTCTCCACACTGCTGGTGGGAATGTAGACTGGTGTAACCATTATGAAAATCTGTGTACAGACCTCTCAAAAAACTAGGACTGGAAATCTTATTCTAACCAGCTATCCCCCTACCAGGAATTTTCCCAGAAGAACTGAAAACATCATATCATAGTGATATATGTGCACCTGTTTACCTCAGCACAATTTGTGATAGCCAAATCTTGGAAACAACCAAAATGCCCATCACCTCAAGAATGGATGAAAAAGATGTGGTGCTTTTATAAAAGATTGAGTATTACTCAGCTATAAAGAAAAATAAACTTGAAAACTTCATAGGAACATAGATGCAGCTTGAAGTTATTCTCATATGTGAAATAAACCAGATGCAAATGTATAAATATCATATTGCCTCCCTAGAATAAGAACTCAAAAGAAGAAATAAAAATTGAAAGGTATAACACATAAAATATAAATGGAAAGTGAGAACTTTGGGATTAAAAAACATTGAAAGAGAAAAGAAAGAAGTTTGGAAAGATAAAAGAGGCAAAACCATACAATTATATAAACAAGATGGTTAAAGCAAAGGTCCTTAGAATTTCCATCAGGTTTTTTAATATAACAGTTAATGAGTAGAATCCTTACCCCTGACTAACTCTATATGCTGATATCTGTGAACTAAGCAACTACATTAAGCCAGCAATGTGTAATATTAAAATATTATTTAAAATGTATTTAATGGCTATAACAATATACTTGGTGACAGTATACTTGAAATACTGCCCTTTTGGTCTTCTAAAAGCACACTGCTTCTAATGTCATATCAATTATGACTATACTCTCTCTAAAGTAAATGTTTTGTTTTTAAAAAAGGTAACAGAGTAGTTTTATAGTGACACATATCACAGCTCATCCAGGTTCAAACTCTTTTTATCAATTAAACCCACAGCAGTATCATTTATGTGTTGTGTTTGGCCTACAACCAGTGTGTCAGCAATGTTTATATTCCAAAATGAATTAAAATTTACTTTAGCTCCTTTTTCATTTCATTGTAACTTTTTAATGTGCTCATAAGTGGTGCTATTAGCTTATTGTGGTCCATTCCTGATCTAATAACATGAGCAACTAAAGTAGTAGTGATGAATAAATTTTTAAATTAAAATCATTAGGGTTTATGCAATATGAGAATTTGAAAAATTGCATACTATTTTGAAAATGACTTTATGTGACTTTGATCTTACTTTTAAATTTTCAGTACAACTTGACATTTGCTCTGATCTAATCCAGACCAACCTTTTCTACTTATGAAATTGATCTCTAAAGTCTAGTTCTCATTAATAACCTCTTTTTTATGAGTTAATCCACACTTTAAAAAATCTTCCTTTCTGATGAAGACTGCTTTCTCATGTTTATTCTTAAATGTTTCCTCTTGAGGTCTGGTAGGATAGTTAAGCAGAATAAAGTGCCTGTTGAGGCAAGAGCAGGGACCACAGATCAATCCCCAGTGCCACATGCCATGCCAGCCCTGCCCCCAGGTTGGGCTGAGCCAGCCAGAGTCTAGGCCTAGTGGCTCACACCTTTAACTCCAGAGCAGGGGAGGCTAAAAAAAGGAGGATCACTGTTAGTCCAAGCTACATAGTGAAAGCCTTGTAAGTAGATTTTTTTAAAGAAAATGGCTTAAGGGCTGATGACACTGTCACCAAGTATATTGTTGTAGCGATTTCATGGCTTGATAGACTTACTATAAAGCTTTCATATCTGTTTTAAGAAGATACTGATTAGTCCCTATTGTCATATAAAATGAAAAATGAACAAACACAAAGCTGTAGTTGTGATTGCCTTTTGTTTGACCCTTCTAAAATCCCTCAAGATTTTCCTGTAGTATGCCTCCAAGCACACAATCCCACTGCACGTACATGCAAGCCATCATTCTAGGCAGGGGGGGAATGATCAGGTCTCTTTCATTTTTAATGTATTCATAAATAAGATCAAGGAGGATATAGCAAGGTACTTGGTATGATCTGTTCTTTTTCTTTTTTAAATTTTATGTATTTGGTACAGGATCTCACTACACTGCTCAGACTCCTAATGATCCTCCTGTTTGCAGACTCCCCAGCACTGGGATTACAGGCATGTGCCACCATGTCTGATCTCAGTGGCCAGCTCGGTGTGCCTGGGGCCAGCATGGTAAGTGGTGTGGGGATTGACCCCTGGCCCCCACTCTTGTTTAAGCAGTCACTTAGTCCACTGAGATATCTTGCCAGCCCTCGGCAAGATACTTGGTGAGAACATCACCAATTCTTAAGCCAACTTCTTTTTAAAATATTGAATTACAATATTTATTCCTTGAATTAGCCAGCTTTCCCATAACTGAGGCAAAGTGTCAACTCAAAGGAGGAGAGGTTGATTTTAGCTGGTAGCTCCAGTGGGTTCATTCATCACAAACCAGCCACACCACATAGATAATACAAGGCAAAAGGAAGTGCAGGAAAGCTGTGGGCATCCTGCTAGTGAGGACCAAATGGCGAATGAGGAGGGAGGACTTAGGGGCAGGAACACGCCCTTCCAAGCCACACCTTCAGTGAATGTTTCTTTCCCCAGGCTCTCCTCCCAAATGTGGTTTTGGGAATACGCTTTAGATTTAAAGCATAACAGCCTTCTAAGGTTGTAACCAATAATTTATAAATCATGGTTCCAAAGTACTACTTGTGTTACTTTCCCATAAGTGTGACTTGCAATTTGTATCCTAAAAATTTGTCTTCGTTGACTTGTTTATGCACACAAATTTAAAACGTTCTTTTGGGGTCTGGGGAGATGGCTCAGCAGAATAAGCACTTCCCTCGCAAGTGCAAGGGCCTGAGTTCAATCTCCAGTTCTGCCAAAAAAAAAAAAAAAAAAAAAAAAAAATTCTTTGAAATGTTCACTTGTCATGTTACATAAAAAATAGCTTAATATCATTTAAAAGATAAGATTTTTTTTAACTGAACATTTCTCCTTGTGTATCAACTTTAAAAAATTGTGTATATCTTCTTCAATCAGTACTCTTATACTAAACTTTAAAGTGTCACCTATGTTGCTATATTTTCCAGACTGAACTCAGGTACTATCTATGTCAAAATACCTCTAGTCTTATTATTTTAAAATATGATCTTTGATAAGTAAAATATTTGGCTCCTAAAACAATTAGAAATCAAAAGTAAGAGCAAAATATATGCTTTTATGCCCAAATGTATGTTGAAATATTTACTAATTTTATTGATAGTTTAATAAAACTATATGTTTTTGTTTATGTCATATAGAAATTGTCGGAGATGTCATTTTCCAGGCTACACATTGAGAGTCACCTCTGAAAAGTTCTGAAAAGCTAAAAATCATATTAGAAGATTAGACACTCAGTATCTTCACTGTTTTTACTGATGGACAATACATTGTGCACAACTTTGTTAAGTCCCATCCAATATCTGTACTTAATTCTCTGTTCACTTGGTAATCTGTTCTTATAGGTGAACATCAAACAAACTGGCATCAGAAAATAACCTGCCTAATTAGTAGGAAGTGCAAGGGGAAGAAAGTAGGATTAGATAAAAGAGTCATATACTGATGCTACTTGTATTTAAGTATCTAAGAATGTCTAATCCTCAATCTCAGCAAGAATGTATTTAACTGACTCTATAACCTGTAGTCCGTTATCACCAGCTCTGGACCACAGTCTTAATAGGTGCTTTATAAATGTATGTTACATAAATAATTTAGGTCAAAGTCAAATTTGCACTGTGATACTAATGGTACTTTCTCCTGCTTCATGGAAACTTTCTTTTCTGAGGTTTAGAACAGTCATGGCTACATAACTTTTAAGACTTCTACATAATACCACAAAAATTGCTTTTATATAGCTTGGTGTGTTTGCATACCAAAGGGAGAGAGTTTTGTATGTGGGTATTGTGCCTAGAATGAAAATTATTAACTAAGGGATCAGAATTCATAAAATTCTTGGCTTTTTTGTTACTTCAATTTTAAATTTAAGTTAGATCCATTATTGATGCCATATAAATAATGAGTGAAGCGGCTAGGATTATAAAATACACAACAGTTCCAGTCCTTGACAGTACTTTCAGTTCTTCATTAAAATATATCATTTTGAAAATGTTGATTTGGTAAAAAGAAACCTTTTGGCTCTGAAAATCATTATTCTTCCAACAGTAAGAGGGAGTCAAAAAATTAATCCCCCCAGCATAGCTATAGAAGCAATAACAGTTGGTTCAGAGCCACTTTGATAGGTGCTGTAAAGCCCGTTAGACTTTAGAGTCCTGGCATTGGGTAACTTTAATTGTTGGTTTCAAATGTCATTTGCCATCAGGAACACAGCTGGATACTGATAGATGTCACTTGGGAATAAGTATTTTGAATTACTTTGAAGTCAATCGGACTGAACATGAAAATTTTATAGTTAGTTGCTGATTTCTCTTTAAGATATATTTAAGTAAAGTATGACTTAAACCAATTGCATTAAAAGCTATCCAGAGTAAGAAACCTCAAAGGAAAAGTCTCAGTGGCAAAGTGTTAATCAAATAAGCCAAGAAAGCATTTTGTTCAAGCCCACAATTTTCAAGCTCTGGGTTGTTCTCATTTGGATCCAACCCCTTATAACTCTTTCCAGGTTGCTTTCGTGTATGTTTCATTTTGAACACCCATTTCTGAGAGTTTTAAAGATAGTGGCATACACAGGGCACGGACGCACAGTGTGTTGTTTCAGAATACCATGGAGCACATTGCTTTGTGGGTGCCACCTGGGCCTGGCCATGACCCGTCCCTTGTGGGTACATTGAAGACCTTGAGCCTCCGTGCCAGACAAAAAGCCCGTGCCTCCTGGTCCTTGGTGCAGCTTGGTTTATACAGAGACAGGCTTAGGGGAACTCATTTACGCCTAAAGGGTAGAAGAGGACAACAAGGTTCACTGCTGTCAACAATTAGATGTTTCAATTTTGTTTCCTACTGCAGGGCTGCCATAAATCTGGTTTTAATTAAATATTGGTTTAAAGTAGAATTTTGACACCCTTGAATTAAAATCAAAAGTAACAGAGGGAAAGTCTGTGCATCACAAATTAGGGAGTGTCTCAAGGCCAACAATGTTAAGTAAGTGTTGTTGTATATTGACCTCAGGCAATGAATTGTTATTTTATTTTATTTTTTTAATGTATTTAGTACAGGGTCTACAGGGTCTCGCTACACAGAACTGACTTGTGATCCTCATGTTTCCAGCCTCCCAAGCTGGGATTATAGGCATGCACCACTGTTACTCACTGTCTCAGTGTGCTACGGGGTGGAGCCAGCACAGCACACTGGTGATCTAACCCCTGGGTGTTGCACTTGCCTAAGCAGGTGCTTTAGTCAGATGAGCTATTACTTTACAAAGAGTAGAACGCAAAACACATTAAAGAAGAAGTAGTATGCAGCACATGAGCTAGCTGATTTTAATGTATCCAAATTATAGCCAGCTCTGAAATTTTCCAGCCCTCCTTTAACTTCAACTTTTGTAGGAATAACCTTCTGTGAACACCAGACCAACCACTTCTTGATTCTCTCAATTTTTCAGTCATGGAAATCTCTACAAGCCACTAGACAGCTTTTTCTACTTTGTATTTGAATCATGGAGAAAGTTTTAGTCTGTGTATTTCATTTCCCATACTGGCACAGACAAGGAGCAAAACAACTCCAGTGTAACAATGATTACAGGACTATCAGGCACCAAGCCACATCTAGTTGTGGGCCAATGCATAGATAGATAGATAGATAGATAGATAGATAGATAGATAGATAGATAGATAGATGTTATTTTGGAATGAGAGATACAAAAGTAAGTGGAGACTCTGCAAAGTGGAGGTTATTATGAAGGTTATCCAACTGCAAAGTTGGAAGGGCGAGCTTTAAATGGTGTGTTTTAAAGTATGTTCCAGTTAGGATAAAAAATGGTCCCCAAAGGCTCATGTGTTCAAAGGTTAGGTTTTTCAAAGGTGATTAGATCCCAGGGGCCCTAAGCTCTTGATGAATTCATAGCTGAATGCACTGTCAGGAGTGAAGGCCTGGTTGTAGGAAGTGAGCCACTGGAGATCTAATCTGAAATGATCACTTCCTGTTTCAATCTACTTCCTGTCCCCTTCTGGAGCTTTCCAACTCTTCTACTTCTTAGCTGTCATGATGTGCACACTGCCCCTTGCCTTCCTTTCTGCCTTTGGAGACATCCAGCCTCTGAAAGCATGAGCGAAAATGGACCATTCCCCTTGCAGTTGAATATACATGCGTAGGTTCTATAACTCATCGTAGTGACTGGTGATGTTTGTCATTTCAGCATCATTCTGCTTTGTACTTCTAGCACTTTCCCTTTGGTACACAGACCAGAGATTTTAGTGGAAGAAGCACAGAGAACACAGAGCCCAGGGCATAAAGAATACTTCTGCCATCATTTGTTATCGCATAGACTTTTTGTGCTCAGTTTCCTAAGCTGAGTAGAAGGGAGCATCTGTCCCAGTGATTTATCTCAAAGGCCTATTCCAGCATTAGTATTGATATGGTCACCCCACTTACCGCCTTTGAAAAGTGACTTGCTTGCTAGCCAATGGGTAAGCATTTAATTGTTGCCTAATATGTACCTAGGTTGGATGAATTTCTTAGTAACTAAATAAATCTGATTCTCAACAGAGACCAGGTCTATAAATGGTAAGTAAATTAAACCAATAGCATAAGGACTGCTCTACTCAGATTTCTTCAGATTTTCTGTGAAGTGTAACTGAGGGCCAGGCAGCAACTGTGTGCGTGGATCTGGCTGCTAATATAGCATCAGAGGACCTGTGCTAATCCTAGGTAATTACTTTTCAGGTCCAGTCTATCATGAGTGTGTGAATGTGGCTGCTATTCAGATGGTATCTGGTAACAACTTTCAAGTGATGGGGAAAGGAAAGATGTGACTCATATTGCAGCAAAAAAGTATTGGGAGAGCCCAGTGATGTCCACAGAAACATACTGTGTGTACTGCATGTGTTGTAATGTGTGTGTGTGTGTGTGTGTGTGTGTGTGTGTGATGTGAAAGTGGATGTGTGTAACCAAGACCGTGATTGCCACAAGGGTATCTAGTCATCAACTGAGTAATGGGTTTGAACAATTAAGAAAACTAATTTCTTCCAAAATGTCCAACCCACAACTCTCTAAAGGATTTTGAACATATCACAACTAAGGATGAATTATCTACTTCCACAGACATATCTTTGGATATGTGGTCCTGTATCCCTTTGAAGCTCCCTTAGTAGGAGTCTTAAATTTTCTGCTGCAATGTCAAAGTAGGCCACACCCCATGAATGTATCACACAATGCAGATGTGTCAAAAACAGAGAGATAAAAGGTTAGAATGGCCTGGGAAGGATAAAACTAAAGTATCACAGGCAAGATAAGTGGGGCCAGGAAGAATCACACGAAGGAGAATATCTAGAATCCCAGAACAAAGTGAAGGAAAGAGAGACATAATGACAAAAATCTAGTGAGTCAATAGCCCATTGTATTTAGATTCTGACATTGTGTTAGATTTCCATATTATGCTTATATCTTAGGTATTTTTGATAGAATGTTCCTTCAGTTTCTTTAAAATTAATATAGTATTTTATTTACCCTTAAACCATGTGAGAACTTGGGTAACGTATAGTTTTCTTACATCTTTTCACATATAAATTGATCAGTTTATTGATTTCTCTAAACCTAATGTAGTGATAAGTCACACTTCCTAGTTTCTGATTCTAAACTGTTCAATGGATAAAGGATCAGTAAATAAAAAAAGCACTATTACAAACGCTAGCAAAGTTCCACAGGTACAAATTCTGTGTTAAAGATGGAGACAGTAGATTTTATGTAATGTATTGTCAGCCAACTTGATTTGGGGCTACCTCAGGTATTACTTGAATTATTTTGAATCTTGACAACAACACTAAAAGGTATTTTCTGCTTTTGGGCTATTTACAGGTAAGAAAAAGCTTAGGGAGGTCAAGCCACTTGGACGAGGTCATTCTGGTAGGCACAGCAGAGACTGAAACCCAGGCTCATGCAGTTCTGGAGATAGTTTGTTACACAGTTCTGAAAGGTGACTCAGCATGATTGGGTCACACCATTTGGGAGGTAAAAATCAAACAGAGAAAAACCAAAATCAAAAGTAATTATGTGCTGTGGGATGTATAAAACCATGTGAAAACACATCAGCTTATAGGTTGGGCTTAAATTGACTCAGCCATAAACAGAAACTATCACTAATCAGCGTTTCTGCAGCAGCCTTCCAAGCAATCTAGAAATGGAATGAAGGGATAGTTGCCAACCTAGGAACTCACAGTAGGCCTGTGACTAAAAGTTTTCAGGCAAATACAGCTGACAGAATTAGTAATTGGCATTTTCATTATTCTGTGAGGGAGGAACACAGCTGGGAAAATTCCTCGGGATTGGTGGAAATGCTGTGGACTAATCCATTCCTCTGAATTCCTTTCACCGAAGCTGTGCTTTGGTTTACCGTGACCACTCTTGTAGGATAACATTACCATAGTGCTGTGGTGGCCAGGAGACATGACAGTGACGGCCGGGATGTTTCTTTCATTCTATCCTTGTGTGTTTAATTTCTCTGCCATTTTTTTTCCAGTTTGGTTTTGATTATTTCATGTTTGCTTAGCAGAACTGGGGGCTTTCACAAGAATTTTTAACTCTTGGATGAAAAAATATGCACACACAAATGGACTGGATTAGCTCTAGAATGTGGTATTGGTTCAAAGGATGCACATGGGTAAAGACAGGAGTCATGTTTTTGTGTCTTTGCCCTACATTGTAACTTTAGGTAATACAGGCTTTAGATACTTTGCTTACTTCTCTGCTCTTCCACTGTTAGAATTATTTTCTCAGATATAATTATAATCATAAGTCAGCCAGGAAGATGGCTCAGTAGAATAAGCACCTCCCTGGCTAGCATAAGGGCCTGAGTTAAATCCCTGGTTCTTCCAAAAAAAATAACGACCTATAATCATAAGTCAGTCAGGAAAAAATAACAATAGAAAAATGTCATCAATATGCACTTAGCAAGAGTTATATAGAAAACCAAAATCCATATGAAAAGGCATTCAGTTTTCTTGTCAAGAGCGTAATGAGAAATCAACCAATTAAAAACATGGTGCACTATTATCATACCATACAAGAACATCTGAAAGAAAATGGAAACAGTACTGAGTAATGGAAGAGATTTGGAAAAGTTGCTACAAAAGTTGCTTGCTGGTTAACTAGTTTGGAAACTTTTGTGAGTCTCAGTTGAAGGTAGAGAATGTATGTGTAGCCTGTGACTCAGTAATTCCACTCCTAGATCTACATCTACTAGAAAGGTAAGTTATATTTACCAATAAACTAAATAAATGAACAAAAACATGTAAAAAATAATAGTCACTCAAAATGTACTCAAATTGTAAACTACCAATAGACAATGGAATGAATAAAGTGTGGCATAGTCACGTGATGGAATACTGTATATATGTAATGAGGATGATTCATAAATGTGCAAGAATTTAGAAGATTCTCATAAAATTTTCATGGAAGAAAATGTGATTTAATTCAACTGAAGTACAAAGGAGAAGGAGACACTATACTAGAGTAGTAAGCACTCTTGGGGGACCTGGGAAAGTTAGGGAGCTGTTGCTAATCTGGCTGGCATCAGTATGGGGTACTTGTGTGTTCATAGGCATTGAGTTATTCACTTGAGACCAGTGTACTTTTCCTGCATGTATACTATTTTTCAATTAAAACATTTTAAAAGAGGTTAAGAAAAGACTTCTTACAAAATATATTAATCCATGCATCACACCAGAGAGGTTATTGTATTAGTCAGCAGCCTACTGGAGAAGCAGACAGAGGGATGTTGTTAGGAATGAACTCAGTACGAGAAAGTTCTGATAAGGACGGGGAGATGGGAAAGAACCCTAAAGGGTTTTGTGCAGAAGCTCACAGGCTCAAAGGAGAGCAACTCTAGGTTTGGCTGACTGTAAGAGGCGGCTTGTGGTTCCCACAAAAATCTAGATCATTGCAAGGATAAGCAGGCAAGGGCAGAAGGAAGGAGACCTTGGGGCTAATCTGGAGAACAGATTCTAAAAATAAATTTTACCATTAATTTCACAATTTATTCATAGGTAAACCTACCTGAAAATTGAATTGATGTTACTTCCACTTTAGTCAAATTGGACATAGCAATTTAGAATGGCGGAGCCTGCTGTTGTTGGTCATTCAGCAACTGTTTGTTTAGTTTTTCTTCAGTGATTCACTAGCACAGTACTGGAAATGGAGAGAAATAAGTAGATACTGAGTCCACACAAAATGTAGCAGGAATTCTAGACAGTATTTTTTTTACTAATAGGACCAGGTAGCCTCAGTCTTAGTCAACAGAAATTCAGCACATCTTAACATGGTTGTAAAACTAAATAGAAAGGTATAATTAGTTAACATCTACAGAAGAGAATTAATTTGTCTAAATTAGAAAATAATTTTCTAATATTTCTAGCTAAAATAAGTTTGTCTGATTCAATGTATTCAATCACATGAATACCTGCTGAATCTGCCACAGGTCAATGTTAAACAGAATGAAGCATAAAACAGTCCCAAGAGCCAGCAAGATAGCTCAATGGACTAAGTGCCTTTTATGCAAGCACTGGGACTGGGGTTGGATACGGAGCACCACAGGCTGCGCCAGACCCGCCTCCGGGTGCACTGAGCCAGCCACAAAGACTGGGCATGGTGGTGCGTGCATGAGTCCAAAATTATGGTTGAGAATTGAGAAATAAATAATGTAAAACATTTTGCGCATAAATTCCATTGAGTATATTTCTAATGCCAGCGAAAATGTTTACTTCACCCTTTCAGCATTGCTGTATAAGTACTGAGCATCCATAATGAAACTCGAATGTTGTTTATTTATGTCTATTTCTACAGCAAGATTATGCAGAAGAGGAGTTGTTTGGTTTTGTGTCAATTTTACTGGGACCTGTTACTTTTTGGACTAACCAGGGTTTCCACAGCAGTTTTCAATTTCAGTGGACTCCGTTTTTTTTCTTTTTCTTTTTGTTTTAGCAACAAAATTTGGAGATGACCTCCGAACAAGATCTGCAGAGACACATTAAGTAGAAGTGTTTCACTTCTTTGTTCTCTGGGCAGTTAGCTTCTATGGTCATCAAAAGCTTTGCTGTTGAATTTCAACAAAAATGCCTGTCTCTTTCATAAAGTTCTGATACTGTGTTTTTTTTCTTTTTCTCTTGGACAATTTGAGAAAATCTGCCACTTTCAGTGTCATTATGAGCTGCTCAATCATATACTTTTGTTTTTTATTTTAAGGAGAATAAAAAATAATAGATATGACATTAAAAATTTTAAGGAAAAAAACACAAAATGATAGGTATTCGACCATGGTTGTTATATTTTCAGTCACATACTTAATAATTATGCTCTTCAAAAGTTAATCCTCATATATTCTAGTATGAGGAACAAATCAGGACCTTTTAAATCATAAAACTGAACACAAATATTGTAAAATATGCTCATGGTTAAATTAAATGATATAATTAAATACATTTTAAATTACGAAATTTTTTGAAACAACAATTTAGCAAGATTTTTTAAATGCTAAATATACCATTGTTGTTAATTAGGATGTTTTGTTGAAATGTTAACAAGTAAATAATATTAATAAAATAAATATTATCTATATACTAAAGGCAAACAAAAAAACCAACAATTATATTACAGACCATATTTTTTTTTTTGGCAGAACCGGGTGTTGAACTCAGGCCCTTGCGCTTCCCTGGGAAGCCTTTATTCCACTGAGCCATCTCCCTGGAACTTTATGAACCATATTCACAAATTCAAGTAATATAAGATGCAATATGTAAAAAATACTACATCATTCCAGAAATATTCTTAACAGCCCATGCTTTTAATCCCAGCTTCATGAGAAGTCCATAGATATTCCTGGGCTTCAATTACTTCATGGAAAAGATGATATCAATCATAAGCTGTATCTCATAAGTAGAGTTAGCCAGACAGTGCCTTTATTGCATGATGCACACTCTATAGCTGGCACAAAGAAAACCTTAGCTGTCTTATATTGCCATTGTTGTCATTTACTTACAGAGAGTTCTTGTTGTCTGAATAGTCTAAAGAGTCCCTTTGAACATTGAATTAGAAAATATTGTATGATTATTGTACAGAGGAAGAACACAGGACTGGGTTTCTACACTCTTCTGGTCACAATATTTCCACATTTTTTAACTAGGAAAAACAAAACCTCGTTTTGTGTATGTTCTGGTTGGAAATGCGACTGATTCACTGACACTGAGCTCCCAGCTAGCGACACGACAGCTACCCCGATAAAGGTGAAGCCCCACTAACGTGTGCGTTTTCTCCACAGGTACAACACAGGCACCTTGATACTTAAAACACTAGACTGTTTTTCAGCACCGTACTTTGGGGCTGCTGTAAGTAGAAAAATCATCATCAACAAAAAGGATCCTCCAAAAATTCCCACTTCAAGTAAACATGAAAAGAAACTCTCTCACAATGTGAGAGCTGAAATAGGACAGGGCATCACTTTTCGCCCACTAAACTGGGAACACGAACTACAAACAGCTCAGATTTTTCACTGTACTAAGCATGGTACGCCTTAGCAAATTATTTTGAAAGCAGCATGAATATTGATGTGGCAGTAACAATGAAATGTTACCCCATAGGCAGATTCACAAGCAGAGAATCTATAAATAATGAGGTTTATTTTATGGAACAACTGAGAAATAAAAGCAAATTTTGTTTGTTCATATTGTACAGTTCAGTGGAGATCAGCAAGTAATAAATTACACTAATTCAAGGAAATGTAGGTAGAACTTAGTATAAATAATCAAAGTATGCTATTGATAAGTTGATATTTTTTCTAATAAGAGAGAGGCACCATCATTAAAGTGCACCATCACTACGCTTGTAAGAATATCATTAAATTTGTGTTTTGTAAGCACTGTTGTCATATATAATAGAAAATATCCCTAAGATTGTACCTTGTGCATTGTGTTTACTCAACACTTACAGAATAGCTTCTGTATGAATGGGTGTGGTGTAGAAGCAACACTTGTTGAAGCTGCGGGCAGAGAGATTTTTAAGATGATGTTGTCATTCCACATTCTACTGCAGATTATGACCATGGCAATTGGACAAGAAAATGAAATTAAAGGCATCCACATAGAAAAAGCAATAGCAAATCCATTTCTACAAAGAATCTACTAAAAACTATTAGAACTAATTAACCTTTTCAGCAAAGCTTCAGAATACAATATACAAAGCATATTTCTTATAAAATAATGGAAATGAAATTAAATGAATAATTTTAGCTATAATTACATTAAAGTACATGGATAATTTTAATAACAGAAGCAAAAAGTCAATACTCAGAAGACTAAAACATATTGCCCAGATGGAGACATAAAGAAATAGAAAAACATTTATATTTATTGACTGAAAGACAATATAACTAATAGAACAATATTATTCAAACTGATCTACAGATTCAGCATAATCTCCACAAAAATTGTATCTTCCATTTAATAATTGACAAGTTGATCTAAAATTCATGTGAAATTCCACTGACCTTTAACTGGGAAAATAATTTTGGGAAATAAAGTTGTGAGGCTTACATGTCTTGATTTGAAACTTTACAAAGCTGCAGTAATCAACATAGTATAGTTCTTTTTATTCTCTTTCTAGCCCTTCCATTTCTTATGCTCTTCCTTCCTTCTGTCTGTAGTTCCTCTTCCCCCATTTTTACTCTGACTGTTTAGTTTGAATCTGTGACATACAATGATTGTGTTCATTGGAATAAAAAAACCAAGTAGTTAAGTTCCCATAAGACGAAGGGAAATTTCATGTACAGTAAACATGTGCTGGTTGAAAAAAGAACAGTGTGGGAGCAGCATTTTCATGAGTGTAAGGCTCTATACAAACAAATATGGTACACTGTGTAACTGTCACAGTCCAGCCATTCAGTTATACAATTAATACACATTACTAATTATATAATAAAAAAATTATATAACAAAAAAATGGGAAAAATTTAAAGTCCAAATTCAAAAAGCTTCAGATATAGAGAACTTTGGATTTTCAGAGTATGGACACTCAAACTTGTGTATGACCCAACAGAATAAAGAACATCAGCCAACACAAGACACCACCAAAATTAAGATCTTCAATTTTAACAGGATACTACGAAGAAAGTGAAGACTACCTACAGAAGAAAATTTTTCAAGTCAAATATTGGATAAGGGGCTTATGACTAGCCTATAGCTCAATATTACAATTCAGTAATACAAAGGTAATGTAATGAAAAATGCCAATGACATGAATATACAACACTCTGAAGGAGTTACAGATAGAATCTACACAAAGGTATCTGCTGCCGCCCTTCAGAAAAATGAGAATGAGAGCCTGACTGAAATACAATCTCATAACCAATAGCATTTGCTGTAATACAGAAATCAAATAATAATGTTAGTGAGAATATAGAAGAGCTAGCCAAATAGTTCAATGGACTAAAGAGCCTGCAAGCAGGTGCAAGGGCTAGGGGTTCGATCCCTGGGCTGATCGAACCCAGAGGCACTCTGAGACAGCAGTTGAGACTGGGTGCAGTGGTGCACACCTGTATCCCAGCTGTGGGGAGGCTGTAAATAGGCAGATCACTATGAGTCAGATCTAATAGTGAGACCCTGAACACCCTGTAGACTCTTCCTTAAAATAAAAATAAAAAAGAGGGAGAATATAGAAATATTAAAGCCCGGTAACACTGCAATGCGTGTCTAATATGGTGTAGCTTATTTGGAAGACAGCTTTGGTAGCAACTCAAAAATATGAGTCTATCCTTACCATTGACCCAGAAATGTAACCGCTGCATTACCATTGGACCTACACATGAACACACACATCCATAAAACTTATACATGAATGTTGGTGGTAGTATTATTCATAATAGTCAAAAATTGGGAATACCTCCAGTGTGCATCCATTGATAAGTAGATAATGTATACATCTGCAAAATGGAATATTATTTCACAATGGAAAAGAAGGAACAGTAATGTTCTCATGTGAATAGACATGCTAGAAGGAAGTGGCTACTCACAAAGGACCACATACCGTGGAGTTCAACTTAGAAGAAATGTCTGCAATAGGAGCTCTATAGATAAAAAGCATTTTAGCTAAGGGTGGAACAAGGGAAAGTGACTGCTAGCATGCATGGGTTTGGGAAGAAATACCGAAAATGCTTTGGAATCAGGTAATGGGAGTGCTGGCATAGCTTTGTGAAAATATCAAAAACTATGGAATTATGTATTTTAAAAGATAAGCTTTATAATGTATAAATCTCATTTCAAAAACTGAAAAATGCTCCATAGCATTTCCAATTCTTGTCACCATGCAATATTTGCTAAGATAATTGTCTTCCCAGTGTTCGTCACTATCAACACGAACAAACACTATGCTGGGAACGTATAAGGCTTTAGACAACTGGTGCTGAGGAACCATCACTCAGAAGAAGGGGGTGAGCGTGAGCTCAGCCTTGCTTCTGTCATTGCATTTTTCTGAACTTGAGTTTATAAAGAGAGGCCAAATAGAGTAGAATGATCTTGAGTAGCTCAGAAGGCAGCTATCTGATTTCAGAAGTATTAAAGGGGTGACATTTGAGCAGCAGGTTGGCAGTGCTGAAGAAGTTACTCAGATGGCTGAAACAAGAATGCATTCGTAAGTATGCCTGGCCCATCCTTGCCTTGTTGGGCCAGGTGTGGAGCAAGGCTTTGTAAGGCCTGGCAGCAAAGAGCTCCTTTCAGGTGGAGAACTGAATAAAGACTTCAGTTTTTCATGACTTGGGGGATGAGAAGGCATGAAGAAGAGAAGGAGGATAAACAAGTGAAGAAGATAAGCTACATAGAAAAATGACCACAAACAGGAGAAACTAACTTTTAAGTGATCAAAGAAACCCAAAACTGTCTTAAAGGGAGGGGTCAAAGACCTCAGCAGATGAAAGTGCCTGCAAGCAGGAACAGGGGCCAGGGGTTCAATCCCTAGGCCTGCAGAGCTGGCCCAGCCCCCGGGACTCACGGAGATGGCAATTGAGATTGGGTGTGGTGGTGTTCACCTGTAGCTCTTGGGAGGCAGTAACCAAGAGAATCACTATGAGTCTGATCTAGTAGTGAGACCCTGAACACCCTG
Organism: Ctenomys sociabilis; assembly: GCA_004027165.1. Classification (NCBI taxonomy): domain Eukaryota; kingdom Metazoa; phylum Chordata; class Mammalia; order Rodentia; family Ctenomyidae; genus Ctenomys; species Ctenomys sociabilis. Next base: position 67,536 of record PVKA01005022.1, on the reverse strand, counting down.
TAGACTCTTCTGTAAAACACAAAAAACAAAATACTTGTCTTAAGTAATAATTTAGGGTTATCCACAATGCTGATTTATAAGTTTATGGAAAATTATAAAATCCCAAAAGGTTGCCCACCAAGAAGCCACACTGACTATGGAGAACCCTCCTGTACAGTGGGACTTATAAAGGAGGTCGAGCCTCAGCATTCGTTGCAATCTATTATGTTGGCAGATTCAGTTTTTCATTAAAGCAAGGGACCAAAAGAAGAGAAGTACCATAGGTGAATAGATTTGTGATACTTTTATACTTAATAAATTCTTCCAGAAATATATATTTGCAATAATGAGCCCATTAGTCCACTCACATATATAGGATCTTCCGTTCAGAGTCAGATGTTAGTTATGTTAAAAGCATCCCTCTATGTTAACGTAAGGAACCCGCATCTGCAAGGATGCAAGCCGAACTTTTCCAGCTTATGCTTCATCTTTGTATTTTTTTGAGTAAAGAACGTGCTTGCCAGTTGCAATCATTTATTCACCTATTGGTTGAACAAAAAGACCAATTGAAAGGGAGGCAAGAAAAAAAATCATGCCCCTGGTCTCACATTAGCAAATGATTTTAAAAACAGCTTTTCTCTTGTAGTACATGGTCAGTCATCCCCACATGCTCCAGGAATTCAAACTAGATATTTCTTCTTTGGGGAAGTAATGTCACTTTACATGTGTGGAAATATCAGTATCACAGTGAAATTTAGGGCCTAAATTGTGACAAGGAGTGACCACATGCATGGTAATGAAATTTCATCTGTTCCTTTAAAATTTCTCTTCCAAAGATGCTTTATTTGAGGAGAAATGGAACCCACTTAAATTTAAAATATCCACTCAGGACAGCTATGAAAAAATAAACTGCACTGAGAAACTTCTAACTCTAAGTATATAGAGATTTGTTATGCACTGTAACTCATTCGTAATGTCTTCTAAGAGGCTAATTTTTTTTAATTCATTATATTTGTGAAAGCAAATTTTCTCTGTATTGTATATTAGGTTAAAGCATTTAAAATAAATACTGGGTAGTGAAATTCATCACAGTATGCCTCCATCTCACATTTTCCTGCAGCTAATGTTCATTTTTTAAAGGTCTGGCTAAGAGGCCAAAGAAGATCATGTATCACTGAAAAAACCCCTCGAACCCCTGGAAAACATTATGGAGACATTCCAGTGTATTTAATTCTTTAAAATGATATTTGTCAAATTGCTGGCCCTCTAGGAGGCTGTGCACTCAGTGAATTCACCACCAATTTAAAATGTTGATAATCCATCTTAATGGCCTTTGCACTAGCTGAGGGTTTCTGTAAAATATAACACAAGCCACTAGATAGCAACCATGTCAGAAATATTTTCAATTTGGATAATGAAATTTTAAATTAATTATAATCAATAGATAACCAAGAGTTATAAAATTTAGACCATACATTTTAAGTTTTTAAGTCAAGCTATATGACACATAAGGTAAAATATTAATTTTCAGCAAATACATGTAAATCTATTAACAACTTCTGTATGTATTACAAAGGTGGAACTTATAATCCAGGCTCCTTCAGAATGGATTTTAGTTGCATACATGTTTTTAAGGGCTCTGTACAGATTGTTTATTGAAGTAGTAAAAATAATCTGTGCTCGGTTCCCTCTACAATGTATGTAACACATATAATGAATATTATATATTATTCATACAAATACTGTATATGGTATGCATGGATATGATATATCACTATGCACAGTAGGGTTATCACACATAAGGTAAAATTTACCATTTAAAATGTACTGTCTGACATGCAACAACACGGATGAACCCTGGGCTCACTGTGTTACGTGGGCAGCTGTTTGGACCTATGGAAATCTCTAGAAATGCATAGTGGTGACAATTGCACAACAATGGGAATGTGTGCAAGTCAGGCCAATTTCTGGCCAAGTCTATAAGGGACATTTACCTCTTTGGGCAAACATCATCCTGCTTCATTGTGAGAACTTTTTCCATTGGAACAAACTGACACACGTTTAGCATAATTCCCTCAAATAACTCCTTAAATGTTGCTCCATGTTATTTTTGTGCAAAAGTTTGCTTCTTTTCAGGCCAGGTGAGATTCCAAGTAATGTACTTCATTACTGTGTGCTGCATTGCTTTTTCCTATTATAAATAATGTTGCCACGCACCTGGGTGTGTCTGTTTGTGACCCTACTCTCATTTCCTTGAGAGTCATACTCAAAACTAAAATTGCTAGATTCTTCGTAGAATATTTTGAAATCTTCTCAAATCCACCCTTGTATTATTTCTTAATAATATTGCTGTTTTGAAGATAACCAACATCACCATTTCCCTCTTTTAGGGTTTTCAGACTGAACATCTTTTTTCTTCATGTCTTTCCACTCAAAGTGTTCATAAGATTCTTATAAAATAACAAAAACAGAATTCTTAAAATATCTACAATTATTTAACTATTTATAAATTATGAATAATTCAATTTTACAGGGGGACCTTAGTGTTAGCTTTTGAGTAATAAAAGTTGAAAGAAACATCGGCACTCCCTCACCCTTCAGGTAGCATTTCATCTTAACGTAATTCTCTTCCATTGTACATTCACTTCGAAGCCTTTCTCAATGATTTCTTCGTATGTCCAGCAATCTGCAGAAAAGCTTCTTCCTTTGTAATTGAAGCATAACCTTACTATTTCTCTTCCTACTCTGATACTCTGTCATCCCCTCTATTCTTCCCTTCTTGAGGTCCACATTATTCCTTATGAGTATATGGTGATATTTTAAAATGTGGTGTCTTGTGTCACCTTGGACCTATGGTCTCTGAAAACGGAGGGCACATGTTTCTTCCTTCTTTGGATTTTTTGTGAGGACTCTGTGTCAAAAGACTGGTAAGTGGTGCTCAGCACTGTCTAAGGGACAGGTTAATTCCTCATTAATCACCAGTGAAAATAAGTTTTGATGGGACATGAGAAACAGCTACTTTATATCTGTATAATAAGATTGTCTACATGGAAAAATCATTATTAGTTTCCACTTGGCTGAAGTTTATCTTTGTTACCTTTTCTAATTAATCTTATTTTCTTATGTTTTACTCATCCTAAGGGCTTTTCCATAAATCTTCACTGAATTATTCTCATGTACTTTCAACTGTTTGATTTTAAATTTGAAGTGATTTCCATGTCTAAAAATGAAAAATAACAATAAAAATTCAAGATGGACAGAAAAGAAATGTTCATTTAATTTTCTCTTCCATTTTTCTAATGTACATTTTGCAATATTCTGTTGATATAATATTAAGTACTTTTTAGCCCCTTTGAGTTATAAATTCATTTTATAAACAATAAAAATTGTTAATTGTTCCTCAGCTGTCCCATATGCACACTAATCTATAGATTCCAGATGATACTGATTATCTTATAAACATAGTAAATCTATTGTCCTCAGAAATGTAGCTCATATTTGTTGTCACAATATTTTATCAGTTCTATTACTTCCAATCTACACTTATCTTTAATTTTGAAATGGCTAGAACAAGATTAAGCCAAATACTCTTGAAGAGTATTCTTCGAAAAGATTGTGTGGTTATATCTATATATAGTATAAATCATTTTTAACCACATTTAATCATTGTGTAATCTCATGGATTTGCAACTTTTTGTGATAAACTGCATAATAATCAAATTAACATAAACTAAATTTGATTCCTGCAACAATTTGACTATACTACAGGGTGAGGTTTCTTTTTCATCTATTATAAAATACATATGTTTATAGGTAGTCTGTTTCCTTTGAGAGCAAAATGCTGTTACATTAGACAATTGAGGAACCACACAGGACAAATTTTCAACTCATGAGGAATAATACCACTTAGTTTTAAATCAAATGTATTATTTACCAGAACCTTAATATTATCTGGCAGTGCTTTAATTTTAGCATTGTTTTATAATACACAAAATTCTCACGTTGCTTTGGTTGTAATTGACTTCTTTACACTATATTCATTGGCTGTGCCTTACTCTTCAGTATTCAGGAAGTACCTCAAGAAGGTACATGGAAATGGTCAATGGTCTTCCTTTACCTATTTGTGTAGATTCCATAGTTACATGAACTCTTCTGTGTTTTTTGTTACCAGGAACCAGCCCGAGACCACCAGTGTCCAGTGGCTAATAGACATTTACAGTCACTAAGCACCTAAAGCACCACTGGGTAGGAACTTGATAGTATCAGACTTTGACTTGATTGTTTCTAATCAAGTTGGAGAAAAATTGATAGAGGGAAAGGGAAAAAATAGGATGGCTTAACTGCAAATGCGGAGAGATCATCTACTTCCAACACCTCATTCTATAAATGAAAACATGAAGTAATAGATTAGCCTTAGGTGAAAACTGAAGATACAACTTACAGGGGGAAATTAATGATTTGACAGTCAGGAAATCTGATTCCAGACTTGAAATCACCATTAACATTGTACAAGATGGCTTTACTCTGTCTCCGTTGCCACAACTGTTAAATGAAAGGATTCAACAGGAACTCTGTGATGGCAGTTTTTAACTCTATGATGGGCTCTTTTATTTCCAGGCTAAACTTATTTCTTGTAAACATTTATGTTCTAAATATGAACATACTAAATGGTGGTCCTGCATAATGCCAACATCAAGAAGTCTTAGTTATAACAATAATTATAATTCCTATTTAATATTGACTCTTATGAGACAGATGACACAAATTCATTATATTTAACTTGTATTTTCTTAAGTTTATCCAGAAAATTTTATTATTTTAATTCCTTAACAATAGACACATTCTTAGCACATTTAAGCCTTTATCAAGTATCACTCACATTTCTGGATGTTAAAGTATAGACATCTAATGTAAAGCACTCTCTGTCATTAAGGACATAAAAAAATATCTGCATAAAAGTTTGAATTTGTTTGTTTTGAAGAAAACAACACTGATTGTGATAGAGACTGTAGAGTAATGTGGCTGAGGGATGGGAAGATGTTGCTATAGATTGAATATTTCTAACAAGGACAAATCAGAAGCTAAGGAATCACTATGAGAATAAACCAGGGTTGCTAAGGGACACAGAGATAGGAAGATGCAGTGGTCATGCAGTGGGAAGGAGCTTGGCCTTCAAGTGACAGAAAGATGACACTGTACATTGTGAGAGCAGCGGTGTAAACTTTGGCCCATTTGGATGACAAATGAATGGCTTCCACTGAAGTATTATCCATCTGTTGCAACTACCAACTCTTAAGCATTAATTTATCAAAGAGAAATTCAGCTGATAATACCGACATAAATTTATTTCACATGGGTCATGAATGTGGGGAAGATGGCATTTGTATATGTGTGCATGTGCTTGCATGCACATGTATGTGTATGTCTCTGTGTTGGAATGCCACTGTTTCTTAAAAGCATAGAGTAAATAACACTTCTAGAATCCCCATTTCCTCTTGTAAAGGCTGCCAGCAAAAATTAGTGAGGTCTACATTGATACTGAGATGGGCCCTTATTGAGTTCCTTATACATGCCTTAGAACTTTAGAACTAAGTGTGGGTTTGATTAGAGAAAGAATTACCATGCAAAGCATAGAGGGAGTCTACTCTATCCTGAGCTCCAACATAAAGTTAAAAAGATAAATATCTAATGTATTGCTGTCCTGTAAAGTGTTCTGGTCTCCCTGATCTTTCAATAAAGTGAGCCCGAAGAAAAACTATTCTTTGTCAGCAGATTTGCTTTTTTGAAAGAAACACGAAGAGGGCTGGATTCTGTGGTTGAGTTGAAGAGTAGAGAGGATGGAGCTGATAAAGTTAAGAGGCTCAGAAATCTGTGAAATCTGAAACTTCAAACCAGAAGAGATCATGGGAACATAAAATCTCATAGGAATGCTCAAAAATCTTAGTAAGATTCTCAGGTGGGTAGGTGCAGCTGCTATGTAACTTGTGAAGTATTTGTGCATTGATTTTCAGTGTCTCACCTATGACACAAAAGGAAAATAATCAGAGGAAAGTGAGAGAAAGAACAACTGACTTCTGTCTTAGAAACTATAAGCATCCACATTCCCCAAACACCTGATCAATGTGGCAAGAAAAAAAATGAATTTAGCTGTTCAAAATAGAGTAGTCAAAATAATGGTCTAATGGGCTAAGTTTTCCACTCCCCAGTCACTTGCTTTAGCATAATAGAGACATAGCTAAAAAATAAATATTTCAGAGGAGAGCTATGTCCAAATTCTAAGAAAAAAATTCATAAACATGTTTTTTTGTTTTATCAGCCTGAATCCATGTGAATAACTTGTCCCGTTTGCTCTGGGATCTTGGAATTTAAATGGGCCAGGGTTTTGAAGTGTTGAAAGATATTATAAAGCACTTACAAGTATTCAGCTGGTCAGACTGCTCAATTAGCTGAACATTTATAACCTCAAAATTTTGACAGAGCATGATTCATGCACGAGCGACCCCTTGGACAACAGATGGCTTTATGGTAGGTACATTTGAGAGAAAGCCTACAAAGCAGGGAGCGTTGAAGGAAATAAAAATGGAACACATAGAAAATGTAAAACTGAGCTAAAGAGTATGGCTTGTATTCTCCAAAAAGGAAAATTATTGAAAGAATTTAGCTGCTGTATTTAGTGATAGCATGTTCTTTTTTGTTTTTGCTTAAGAATAGTCAAGACATCATTTACAAAAAGTACCACAAAATCAAAATAGATCATAACAAATACTATTAACTTATCATTTATAAAATGATAAGGATTGGGGAGTAAGAATCAAAACACCAACTAAAATTCTAACCTATTAATGCCCCTGTCCTGCTCCTAGTATTCTGAAGAGGATTCTGGCTTAGTCTTGAGAAACACTGAAAGTTGTATTTTAGAATAATGTTTTAGTACTACAATATATCCAATTTTATTTTAAAATGCCTCTCTCAACCCTAAGGAAGAAATCAAAGGTATCCTGTGAAATGAGGAATAGATAGCCCACCGTGGAGCAGAGGCTGCCTTCCAGCAGCCTTCCACCCCTTCCCAGTCCTGCATCCACCTAGAGGCCACCTGAGGTGAGCCAGGATCCGTTGCCAGGACCTAACGTACTCTGCCTCTGGACTCTCTTGGGAGGTGAGTGGCTGCCTGCACCTCTGAGGCAACTCGGGCCCTGACCCACGAAGGAAAGAGAGCCCAGTGTGCCCGGTGCTGTTCGGAACATTCAGGAGCCCCGTGTGTGCACAACCAGCTCTCTGGTCACACCACTCCTCTTTTATAGATGGCACAACCAGCTACCTCGGAGACGCCAAGGGACTTTTATCTGTCTACACCAAGCTAGCCACAGGGGCAAAAGGAACCCAGTGCTTTCAATTCAGTCTCCACTGCTTCATCACAACTGCTACTTATTACAAAAGACATGAATAGGAAGTATTCTTGCTTGTCAATTTTCCTAGAATAAGTATAAAGCAATAAAGGATGGAAACTAGAAAAGAAGCAAAGTGAATTTGTCTTTTTTCCCTCCTGATTTTAATTGGTTACCACTGACTCGACACTATTAAGCAAAAATCAACTTTTGTAGAATACTAATAGTTGATCATTTTTACAAATGGTAAATATATTCTTACATACTCTCATGCTTATTTGGTCCTCACGATAACCCTGGAAAGCCAACAATTATTGTCACGGTTGTCCTCACTTTTAGATTAAGGATGAACTTCAAAAGAAATAATGTATTAAGTCAAATTGACAGTACAGATTGCAATCAATGCTCAAATGCAGAATTTCTGAGTATATTTCATTGTTTTCTTTCATTGTGCATCTACAACTGTAATGGATCTAGGTAAATTTTTTTAAAAAAATAAGTCATTGTGCTACCTGCTACCAACCTGGTAAGGGTATAATACCAAAAGTACAATTCTTAGGACTGGCAATGAGCTTTTTGATTGGATTATTTTTATATTGGATTATTTTTCTGAGTTCATGCACATACAATATTTAAATAGTAATGGGAAACCCATCTCTGACAAAACTAAACAAAAAGGGGATATAAATGAAGGACCATTTTGTATCTGTATATACAAAACAGGGTAGATATACAGCTACTTCCTCTTAGTTCAATGAGAAGAAAGATTTATACTCACACTGTTTGGACAGGATATCATATCTGCCTCTTATACTATGAATAACCACTACGAAGACAGCAATATGCAATGTATTAATTATTGAAACTGTCCTACTTATCAGTTTTGAAACTGTCTCATTGCTATTTGTTTCTCAATAAAATTAATAATGAAAAACACAATTCTTAAGTACACAAGATTTAGGAAGATCTTATAACAATATATTGGTGCTGTTGTTAATGGCTTTACATGAAATATACCTTTTTCTTTCAATGTTCATAACTTAAATGACAACTATGTCAGAAAAAGAAGTCAGGACATTAATCTCCTAGATGTCCACTATTAATTACTTAAGTCTTTTTCCTTTTGCACACACATACATTTTCTCTCATAATATGCAGCAGGAGAAAACTCTCCAAAAGATGAACTGTGACAAGGAAAACAAAATTTTAAAAAGTCAGGAACAAGAAAAGCAAAACTAAATACTGTCCTAGTTTGTTTTTATCTAAGTGATTTAGTCTAGGGAATGAAAACAAAGTCATAGTCTGTGGACGCATACATGATATAAATGCACAAGAATGAGTTAAAATTACCTTTCTCTACAAATGTTGTCTATGAATGAAATTTTACACTAAAATCGAAAACAAATTTAGCACACATCACTACTGATAGAAGGACAGCTCATGTGCAGAACACAGCTAAGTTAGCAAGCGTGTCAGAGCTCACAGATTACTTACAAGGACAAGTTCAGCCTTGCCAAGGCTCATGGAGAAGGTCTGCTTCTATGGGAGATGTTCGCTGTCCCTGTGTAGCCTTTTTTTGCTCTTCTATTAAATGCGCCATGACTTTCTTGGCAAGATTAAATGTAAATTATTCCTGTCAAATATTGAAACTCTCATAATTATGATTTGGGGGAGAATCACATAAATTAATTACAACTTCAAGCACTGACACTGACTAAAATAGCAAGTGTTGTTGGTGATCTAAAACTACTCACAGAGTGTCCCAGGGAGTGCTTGGCCAGCAGCACAACGAGCTTAAAAAAAGCACATAACCCTTTGGGTCCAGCAGGCAATTAAGAGCTGGGTAGAGATGTCAGACATAAGTATAAAAAGACTTCTCAATAGTTTACATATAATTTTCCTCTAATTAGTGAGAACTGATTTTAATTCTTTCCCTTTCTTTCCTGAAACAGAACCATATGGCATCAAGTTTAGAGCACAGCTGCTGAGAGAGACACACACACACAGAGAGACAGACAGACAGACAGACAGAGACAGAGATGGAGAAAAAGAGACAGAGAGACAGGGAGAAACAGACAGACTGACTGAGAGACAAAGACAGAGACAGACAGACAGACTGACCAATAAGACAGACAGACAAGAGAGTCTACTCATGAGTTAGGCACTATGCTTCTAGCAAGGGGAAAGTCAATCCTTGCCCATTTAGCAGGCTAATGATTTGTAAGGAATATTGCTAGAGGCAGTACTGATGATGTAAAGTAAGAAATTTCACATGTGTCTGCTCAAACAGGTATGAAAAGAGTCAGGCTGGCATACAGAGTTACTGATCCCTAAGTTGTAGAAGGGCCATACTCTTCTAGACTTCTATTTGATCATTGTGTTATTTGTCAAACGACTAGGACTAGGTCTTTACATATATAATAATTGGCATCAGTATTGCCAGATTGTTTCTATAAAGCAATTTTGAAAGGATTTTGAAATATTTGAATAGAATTGACTCTACAATATTTCTATGTAATACTTCATTTCTGATACAAAGCTGCAACTGGAGTATCTTTGTGATTATATTGCTTGGGTGTGGTTTGGTAAAGCCTCCACAAAAGTATATGAAACTCATTTCTTTATTTCAAGAAATTAACGGGCATTATCATCACCATAATAAAATTTCACTTTGTTGAAATTTTTTATCTTACTCCTAGATTTGAGAGTATCAACATCTGGAAGAAGTAAACATTTATGTCTATGTAAATACATTTAATTCTTCAGTATAACATTTTAGTGTGTTTAGACCACATAATTATGAAGAGAGACTTGGACTCATTTATGCACTTACAAGTAAAATTTAAAAGACCTTTCAGAGTTTGATTTATTTGGATTTATTAGTTTTAATATGTTAGCTTGAAATTTTCACAGGGGAATTTGCAAAGAAGGTAGCAAATATATATTTCCTTAACAGTTTTTACACTACAGTAATAATAAAGCCTGACATGTGAGAAAATGTAAGCATTCAGAGTTATGTTTCCATTCATCCTGATATTGTTAGTTAAGACAAACTACCTAAACTTCCTTAAAATTCAAATATATGGTTACAAGAGCTCAACAGTACCATCAGATTTCCACATGTGGTTTCAATTCAAATAAGAAGCAATTTCACAAGCTGAATATGAGTATCTGTCCCAAGAAACCCCCCTGAATTCCCTGAATAGTTATATGAAAAAAAATAAACAAACAAAAATAAAACCAAACCAAACATTCAAAAACAATAATCCCTGCAAAAATGAAAGCTCCAAAATAAGACAAAAACAAAAACAAAACCTCTAAGTAGATTAAGTCAAAATTTACATGGAGAAGCTTCTGCTAAATAAAGGATGTCTTCTCATTGCAATGGGATGGAACAAACAATTTAGTTCATCCAAGAAACAAGCCTCTGAGAAGCTATGTCTGTGCAGACATCAGAGGGGAGGGACGGTAATGGTTTCCCCTTTCTACTTCACATCTGCAGATCCAGCTTTTATAAGACAATGTGAGAGTACCTAGGAAAGCCCAGCCTTGAAATGTGCCAGAGAAAGACTGGACTTGTAACACTTACACTCTGAGAAACTAACAACATTTCGTAGTTGCTTGTGCACCTTCATGAAGGACTATCTCTGCCAGCTGATTTTGTGAAACCAGGCGACTGGATTAAGTAGCTTTCAAACTCATGGAAAAATAATCTTATTACCTTTCATCTTTCTTCAATCTAGTATTTCTCATTAGGAAGTGTTTCCTCTCCCTTCAGAAGCTGTCCCCAAAGTAAATATCAACTCTCCTATTCTACTTCAAAAACAACTTTAGAGAATCAGTATCACCCAGTTCTAGTCTTCAGAAACCTAATTATCTTCCAAAGGCTGTACCAAATGGCTTTGTTTCAAATAATCTCCATGATTTATTCCAGATTCCTCCAATTTAAATCCATAGTATATGCCAGAAGGCTATAGCAACATTTTCCTTTTAAAAAATCTCCTTTCCCATTTTAAATCTTTTGTGACTCCTCTTCACCTATATTGATAGAAGTGACCCCTAAAATAGCAAAAAGTCTAAAAGCATCACAAAATATACTTCTTCAACACAACTAGACTGGCTCTTTCTCAAATGCTTTCTGAGGCAGCTGTATTGGAGTGGAGATCTTTCCCCTCTGGCTGTAATGACCCACTTCTGCAGGTAGAGACTGAGCAGAAAGATTCCAAAACAGTACAGGAAAGAGCAGAACAGATAAAAGAAGGGAAAAGTTATGGTGTGGAAAAAAGAAGGCAAGGCATGATTTCCCACTACTACTGTGTGTAGGGCCTTGTAGGTCCTCAGCTCCAGCCATGAGAGGTGAGACATGCAGGTGGGAAGGGTAGGGCAGGATGGCCATGTCACCCCACACACCAAAGGACCGCATTTCTGGATTAAGCTTCTCCTGTTACTAACTCCAGGTTGTTAATAATTTTTTCCTGTGAATTTGTGTCTCACCAGACTTGGCTAATGAAAAACTGCATGTGTGTGACAGTGCAGATTTGCTTCCTATGTGCACCTCAGTAGGTGAGTACTCTTGCTGCACCATGAGTGAGGCTTCAGCTGGCCTCATGAGAATTCACTGAGGACCTATGTAATCATGTTATGGAAGTGCCTGAGTAATCTGGGCTGCTGGTGGCCCCAAGAAAACACAATTTCCCTTAGAATCACAGCAGGCTTTGTATAAAAAAGGAGGGTGTTCTGCTCAAGAAAGCACAATGACAAGAGCCCTCTCATCTCCTTTCTCACTGTGTTTCTTCCCTCTACTGGCCCATGACTGTAGCAAGAAAGAGACCACAGAAGGGAATAGAGAGAGAAGGCCACCGTCAATCCTTGTCCTTTTGGTCTTTCTCTCCCCATTTGCAAGCTGAAGGTAGAGTACTGGTGAGCATGTGTGTATGTATCGCAACAAGTGAAATAGAAGACAGAGAGAGAGAGAGTTAGCTTTGTGCAATGTTTCCATTGTTTTAGTAAGAATGAAAACACAGGCATGTAGAGGTATGAAATACAAATTGTGTAACTTTGGTGAGCCCATATGTACACCGAATGCTCTCACGTTTGCATTTAAAACTGACAGCCCTGGGAATGCAAATGGAAAAATCCATGAAATAATTTACCATTTTAACTTCAGAATAGCATTAAATTTTTAAAAAAACACCATAGTGTTTACGAAGAGACAGTAGAAAAGGGAAATCTCCTTATAATTTAGTACCTTTAACTCTGTTTTTCCTACATTTTGCAAAGTAGTTCCACATTTTCACTTGCACTGGACCCCACAAATCATGTAGACAGTGCTTCTACTTCATTATCTCCAACTCTCACATAGTCTGTAGTTGGATTGTGTTTCTTGCCAGTCTCCTGCCCTAAAGTCTACATGACAAGTTCTTCTCTACCATGTGGCCTGACAAATGAGTTCTCAGGACACATGAGGTGTGGTTGAGCTCCTTTGATTGCGCTATCCTGAGAACTGTGGTTTGTGGAACCAAAAGAGTAGGGGACTCCTAATTCATCTGTTTTCAACAGGTTTTAAGGGCAATATATTTACAAGATAATTGTTAGGACGATGGCTAAAGGTTACCTGAGGATTCCCTGTGAAACACTACACTGAAAATGCACATTCAGAAATCGTGGCTATGGAGCCGTGTTTTGAGTGCACAGATAGCAGAATCCTTATGTAGGAGTCAGGACGGAGTAAACACATGGCAGAACATTCAAGAAAAATAATATCTGTAAATATAATATCATGTATGCACCTTATACAATAACAAAACGTTATGAAAACAGTTTGCAATGTATTAATTCATCGAATGTGTATGGTTAAGGTGTCTTAAAACTGTCTGATTGACATTTGTATTTTAATAAAATAAAAATAAATGAAAAAAAAAAAAGAAAAATTCCGAGGCTTCTGCTGTGTCACATAGTTAATGGCAGATATGTCTATGAAATCACTGGCCTCCCCACGTGGCTATTTTCTAATTATTTTTTCACAGAGAGCATCAAGAGGAGACATGTGCAAGGCACAGATTGGGTAGGAGCTCTGAGAAGAGGATTAGGGAGCAGCTGATGCCAGCTTGACTCACATAGAATTCAACATTGTCTTTTGCACTGAAGAGGACAAAAGAATTAGCTCATGTCCCATCAAGCGGCCTGTCCTCCTGTTGACTTTGGGCTCTTCGGGTTGACCTCCTTCTAGGCACCAAATCTAGTTTCCTCATTCCTTGGTCCCTCTCCAGAGGAAATAAGTAAGTCCTGTTGCCCAATTTTACCACCTAGCATTCTGTTCAGCAAGCAGACTCCTTGGAGAGATGATAAAAGAGAAATGCTAATGGAGATAGGTGGCAAAGGCAGAGAGCGTGTTCATCTTGAGGGGAAGCCTATTTTCCTGGCCACATTCAGTGGCCAGTGTCCTGAGGCAGTCTAAGTATAGAACATCAGGGCTTCCCTCCTTCCTGAGGGAAGCTCGCTCTGCCAGCTCCTGGGAGGAACTCTACTCCCACTTAAGTTCTGCCTTTAAATAAAGTATCTCAGCCATTCTTTCAAAATATTGACATTTTAAAAATACGCTAATGGGGTTTTAGCAGTACTCACTGCTAAGTTGCTAAGTAGAAGCTGAAATTTCCATCCTCACAATAGTTAGGTGAAAAATATTGTCCTTGGTCACTTTGTATTTGGGGTTCTGACATAAGGCACCTCCAGTTTGAAAATCTTACTTTTGGGTTGGAGAAGCCATGGAATTCAGGTGCCTCACAGAGAAGTCAGTGACTTCAGATGGAGCTCAGAAGCAGGTGCAACGGGCCTTCCTTGTGCTGACTCAAGGTAAAGTGGCCCTCAATGTGCAGGGGTTGCCCCTCCCCTGTGTCCTGAGGAGATCATTTGTCGGTTTTGATCACATCCACTTCTCCCTGTGTTCAGTTTGGTCTTTCTGGTCAGTCCATCACAAGCAGACGGAATCAGCTTCCCACTGGGTAGCCTGCTCAGACACATTCTGAGACAGCCCATGGGCCTCAGAAGCATCTGAACACCTTAGCCATGGCCCTTTGCAGTCTATTCCATACATTCTTCCTCTGCCCTTCATTGTGTAATATGCAATTCTACCAGTAAAGCTAATCTGCCTTACAGCTCCACATGGGGCCAGGGACTCCATTCATTCCTCCATCTAGCACTGAATCTTGAGCCTTCTTTCTTTACTCTTTTGCTAAGGAAGATGTTGGTTGGATGCCAACTACTCAGCCAAATGGCATTTATGCAACTATCATCAGAATCACTTACGACATTAATTAACAATGTCGATTTTTAAAAATATCATCCTTCAAACAAAAAAAAAATATATATAGGGGCAGGGGAGGTAGTTCAGTGCAACAAGTGTTTGCCTGCCAAGTAAAAGGTCCTGAGTTCGATCCCTGGTACTGAAAAAAAAATAGTGTAAAGTAACATATCCCTAAATTCTGTGGAGCTAGGAGATGGCTCAGTAGAATAAGCACTGGAAAACAGGTGCAGGGACCAAGGGTTCAATTCCCGGGCCTGCAATGCCTCCCCAACCCCTGGGGCATGCTGAGTCAGCAATTGAGACTGGGCATGGCAGTATGCACCTGTAATCCCAGCTCTTCAGAGGCTATAAATAGGTATTTTGTATTTTGTATAAAATACAAAAAAGAAAGAAAGAAAAATAAATCAAAATCTTCGAATAGCCGGGCGTGGTGGCGCATGCCAGTAATCCCAGCACTCGGGAGGCTGAGACAGGAGGATTGTTGTGAGTTCAAGACCAGCCTGAGCTACAAAGTGAGCTTAAGGCCAGCCTGAACTGCATAGTGAGACCCTGTCTCAAAAAGACAAAAAAAAAATCTTGGAATAGCACATGAGAATCTAAAGGTTAAGTTTGAATTACTCATGTTTCTGTGATACAACCTAGAGTTAGAATATTCCATATAATTGGCATTAAAATGATAGCATTTGCCTTATTAATAATATGTTTTATCTCAATCCCTGTGCTACCTGAATATTAACGTACTGCCACTGTCTACTGCATACTGTATCTTGCCATGGGAATATTTGGCTACATAGACTAGAGATAGTTCTTCAGGACTTATTACTAGTAAAATAATTAACATACCTTCAAATATTCCAAAAATGGAAGGATTTTGCTAGAATGCTATTTTAACTGGAATTCAGTGCCCAGAACTGAGAATATTTGATCTCAGAAAACTACAAAAATGTAAACTGTTCCGAAGAGAAAAAAGGCACTCTAAATTAGGAAATACACAAAAGCAAAGCACTAGAAAGTCACTCTAAATTAGGAAATACACAAAAGCAAAGCACTAGAAAGCTTCATGTAGCCCAAATGCAATGCCCATTTTTGTATGTAGAAAAAAAGGAAAGTAAACATAGGGCATAAAGGAAGCCTCAAAAAGTAAAAAGATTGTGAGCTGGCCAAATAGCTCAGTGTATTAAAGCACCTGCAAGCAGGTGCAGGGACCAAAGGTTTGATCCTGGGTCTGCCACGCCAGCCCTGCCCCAGGGCATGCTGAGACTGCAGTGGTGGCTGGGAGTGGTGGCACGTGCCTGTGATCTCAGCCCTTTAGACAGGTGTATCACCATGAGTCCAATCTAATAGTGAGGCCCTGAACATCCTGTAGACCCTTCCCTAAAATACAAAAAAAAAAAAAAGATTGGAAGTGTGCAATTAGAAATTTTGGTTTGGGAATTCACTCAACAAGTACTTACAACATTTCACTTGTGGAACAACATCATTTCAAGAAAGATGAAATTATTCAATGACAATAATTGATATTTACTCAACAAATAGCATTGAAATCCTTCTATGTCTCAGTTAGCGTTCTAGTTGATTCTTATGAAACAAGCCCTCACACTCTGGCAGATCAATAGTAAATACTGACTGAGTTCCAAGATCTGGTCCAGTTTTCTTTCCTGCACATTGGCATTTGCTCTGCTCAAGAGGGTACCAGTCTTATTAAGAGTAATCTAGTGATTTCTTGTCAATATTTCTCTGAAGAATGGGGCTTATGACCTAATTCTGGACAAGTAAGTGAGAAATATTTGTCAGAGGCCAATAACAGTACAAGAATAAAGCAAACCAAATAAAACTCCTCTTTCTGGTTGGACAAGAAAGAGGAATAGGTGTATGACCCCCAATTCTAACACAGTAGGTGTTTTCTTGGCATGAAACTAATGCTGGTTTGGGGTGAGAAGAGGTATGGAAATACCCTGCTGAACCCAGCACCCCAGAAGTCTGCACTCTTTTTGTTCTTTTGACTTATAATATATTCCTTTACTCTTTAAGCTTATTTACTTTCAGTCGAACACAGCCAATATACGTGCATAATAATATTTACAGATTTATTTGATCTTTATGAGCTATGTTTAGGAGAAATAGTCCCAGCTAATAAAATAGGAGAGGAAAAACCTGAAAGTGTGGAAAATGCTAAGAAGTTTTTAACCAACTGCAAGCATGATGCCATATGCCAATGACTCTGCAAAGCACTTCCTAGGTGACTTAATTTTAAGATTTGTGACATGAGTTGTAATATCACATCATTATTATTTTACAGATGAGTAAATAAAGATTCAAAAATGTAAAGCCTTCATCCCACACTATGCTGTGATGAAGAGGGATTCAAAGTGAGAGGCGTGTCCAGCAAATCCTATGTTTGCTCCATCATATTTTTAGACTACTTCTTTGAGACAGAATGCCCTGTGAGTGATGCCTTATTGAGCTTAAGTAATGTGAGAGTGTAAAGAAAAGAATATTAGAAGAGAATATGTGAGTCATTGTGGCTGTAATGACACGGTGGTAATGGTGAAAGCAGTAAGACTTTAAGAGACTAAGCTCTGACATAGGCTGGCTCAATGGCATTAGTAAGAATATCAAAAACACATTCAATGTGAATATTTGAGCATTATTAGCATATTGTACAACAATTACAAATGAATCTTTGGTGACATTCAATAAAAGAACAATTACAAAGTATTATAAAAGGAACGAGACATAATGGTTCAACTATAAGCAAAATCATATGCTAGGTGCCTAGAAGACATTTTTAGAAGACTATGAAGAAAGCCTGTCAAAATAAAAAATAGAGTAATTCATCACTGCACTGCTAGGTGCTCATATTCAAGATAGAGAGCTGCGACCTAGTTGACCAGGTTAATCGGCTTATCCACTTTCACTGAGAATGTCACCCAAAATTAGGAAGACTGAGACAAGAGATTGGCAGAAAAAAATATTCTTTTATTTTCAGGGCAATAAGTTTCTAATTGTATGACAAGGGAAAGAAAGTATAAGGAAATATACTTTGTACCTATTGTAGAGTAGCCTCCACTAAGACCTACACATTCCGCTCCTGTTTTATCATGTGTGGATCCCTGAGTAACATTTTTAAAATAAAAAATATATATTTATTCATTTACTTATTTATTTGTTTAGTACATGGTCTTGCTATGCAGCTCAGAGTTGTAATGATGCTCCTGTCTCAGTCTCCCCTGCACCGGGATTATAGGCATGGCGTGCTCACCGCACACGGTTTCAGTGGCCAACACAGCATGCCGAGACCTCCAAGGCTAGTATAGCGTTGGGTACAGGGGGTCTAACTCAAGTCCTTGCCCTCGCCAGGCAGGCACTTAGACCACTGCGCTACCACCCCAGCCTGATCTCAGAGTAATATTTAATGTTAAAGTCTTCAGAGCAGTGATGGACATTAATCCTCCCTAGAACCATGTGAAGTTATGTGACATTCTGCCTTGTGAATGAAAAGAGGGAGGCTGATGGGTCCTAAGTAGTTAATGACTATATGACTTGAGAGGGATTATGATTGAACAATAGGTTTGCACGATGTCAAAGTCTTATACTTACTCATTTTTTGCAGACTTTTCATCCAAACTTTATCTTAATTTTTTTCTATGAGAAAGAAATATAAAAAGGTGAAATGTGAAAGTTTCAAAAGCAGTAAAAATACTAAATATTTACTCAAAAATGACACTTCATTTAGCTCAGTCACTATACTATTTATAATACTTTCTAGTTGACATTTAAAAATATAGATGCTCCTCTTTTTATAGCCAGATTACATGCCCAGTAAGCCCATTGTAAATTGAAAGTATGGTAAGTCAACAATGATTTAATACATCTATACTAATGAATATTACAACTTAGTAACATGGGTCACTGTACAAATCAGTTATTTTTGTGTGATCTTGTGTTAATAGCAAGCTGCAGCTCATGGTTATTCTCAGCATTGTGAGAGTAGATTATTGCATGTTTTGCTTTTTTTTTTTTTTTTTTTTTTTTTTTTTTTTTTTTTTTTTTTTTTTTTTTTTTTTTTTTTTTTTTTTTTGGCAGAACTGGGGATTGAACTTAGGCCCTTGTGCTTGCCAGGGAAGCGCTTATTCCACTGAGCCATCTCCCCGGCCGTATTCCATGTTGTTAGCCCTGAAAAACATCAATATTCAAGCCACTGGTTTCCACAAATGTTTATCACTTCATATTGTCTGAAGGTTGAAAAATGGCCAAATCAAACTTTTGTAATTTACAGATTCTACATACAACATTATAAGGATTTTTCAGTCTTTTGTTGAATAATTGAAATTGAATTTTTTCTGCACCTTAAACAACCAGAGAATTCGACAAAAATCAATGAAACAATGCTTTTCAAGTATGAGGCAACAGGCAGCAAAAATCAATGATTCCTGACTCCTGAGAAGGGAAATGAATGAAGGATTTCGGTTGTCCACATACACCAAGGTACAGGAATAAAGAAAAACCTGGAAAAATTTCCCCAACACTCACACAGACCTTGGAATAGGCTTTAGTCTTTGCAAAAATTCAAAGACCTAACTCAGGAGACATAGGCTTCTTGGAAAATATTCCTATAGTAGTGAAGATAAATTATCTCTAAATTAAAAATGGTCCTTAACCTACTTTACCAAGGCTTAAAAGAAACTCTTACAATCAACCATATATGTATACATATATATTTCAGAACAAAGACCAAAATGATTTATATGAAATACAAAGAACTTTAACAAACCAAGACGCAGAATTAAAAGTATTTACTATCCACTCAAAACTTACCAAATAGGGTAAGGATAATACTACCAAAAAAAAAAATCAGTCAATAGTAGCAGACCCAACTATGACAAAATGATAAATTTAATATATAACAGTATTAAGCATTTGTTTTAAAATTTAAAGGAAAAAAATCAAAAGAGGAAGAAAAATATTAAATGAAATAACATACATGTAATTGGAGTCCAACTACAAAAATACAGATATAAATGCATTTCACAGATCACTAATTATGTTTATTATAGTTATGTCATATTGTGCTACTGGACACTCAGTGTATATCAAATGCCATAATAATTTCCATATTAAACAGAAGTAAGCTACATACTGTTCTTCTTCTATAATCTTAATCCTAAACCTAACTAAACTCTATAAAGTATTGCTCTTGTACCAGCTCTTACATTTTCTTTTTTTGATGGCATTTTCTAACTTCTGCCTTGTACCACACAAATCAGCAAAAACTTTTACCTGCCTTCTCCTAAGCAAAATGAGAAATCCTTTCGAGCAGGACCAGTATTTATTTTACTCCTCAGTATGCATGTGAGAATTATAGGGCCTAGAATGACAAACCCAAAGGATAAGTAAAGAGAAAAATAGAGGAGATAGGAAGCAGAGTTGCAGATATTTCTAAATGTGAAGGGGACTGAGAGATGGAGGAAGGGGGAAAGAAGGGGAGGAAAAGGGAATCAAAGTGGGAATTAAGATATATTATATGCATATTCCAACTCCACACAAAATATGTAAACATTATATGCTATAAATATGTACTAATAAATAAAATGATCTGAACAAAATTTTTTAAACAACTGTTCATAAAGGCAAGGACAGGAGAATGAGAAGAAGCCTGTGAGTTTTTCAGTGCTTGTTGTCACCTGGGAAAGAGACATAACAGTTTAGATGGTCAAAAAGGTAATAGGGTGGATATAATCCTCTTTCCTCCACAGTAATTTCCTACATCTTTCCAGTTCTCACTCTAAAATTCCCTTAGGAAATTTAGGAATATAATAAAACTCCCATCTTCACCGTCACATGACATTGTTCCCTCTGTGGTTCTGTGTCCCCAAGTTTCCTTCTCATGAAGTCATTGGTCTTATTAAATTAGGGGCATTTTCTACTCTACCAGGACCTCACATGACTTTGCTAATTATCCCTACATTGGATATGGATCGCTTGAAGACCCCACTTTGAGATACTGGATTTCAGGGATTCTACATATGAGGTGGTGCAGGGTACACAATTCAACTTACCATTCTGGGACATGCTGTAGCTTTTAAATAGGGTCCTGATCAGAATTCAGCATTAGGAAGAGGAACCTGGTGATCATACACAATGTGCTTTTGCGTGACTACTCCAGCTATTGTCCCGCCCCACGTTGTCCTAGGCCCCATCCTGTAGCCAAGCAGCTACTCACATCCCTCTTCCCTCCCTATCCTGGCCTGCGTGGCTTCACTCTTGGGACCGCTCCGCATCACTTATGCCTCATTTAGAGTACATGGCACTGTGTCTATCCTTTAGAAGCTCAAAAACCTACTCACCTCTTGAAAAGTGAATGTTCATGGTCCTTTTGTCACAATCCTGCCTTGCAAAAAAGCATTTAATATCTGTACATTGGAGCAAGTATTATACTTCCTTATAATTTGTATGTACACATTTCTTCTGCACAAATCTAGGACATGCTTTAGGTAGGCACGGTGTCTAATTCGCCTCTGATCTCTTGCAACTAGCTTGGTGTGTGATGACTAGTCAGTAATGAGATCTGAGGAAGCAGAGATACAGTTATCTGTGCCACACGTTCAAGTTTATTCTTTGAAAAATCAGTGTGGACCACAAAATGTAATTTCTACATACACACTTGACATTGGTCTGGGTGCTTAACATGTATTATTCATTACATCTTCAGAAAACACCTGTAAAGTGAGTACCCCTATATCGTCATCTTACAATGAATCTGAGGCTCAGAGAGGCTCAATAACTTTCAGAGAACTACACAGCAAGTGAGTGGAGATGTTATAATCTAGCTCTTAGCTACTCCGTGAAGCTGCCTCTCAAAACATTTTCTCTCTCTGTCTCTCTCTGTCTCTCTCTATGTGCCTCTCTCTGTCTCTATGTGTCTCTGTCTCTCTATGTGTGTTTCTCTCTGTGTCTCTCTGTATGTCTCTGTATCTATCTATCTATCTATCTATCTATCTATCTATCTATCTATCTATCTATCTATCTATCTTAGCACATTTTCTTGCCCTGCCACTAATTCACTAAGTGATTAGGGGCAAGTTACTTTACTTTCTGATCTTCTTCTTTAGTTCTGAATGTGCAATACCAGTCTCATAGGAATAATCTATGAGAAAGAATTTAGAATGGTGCTCAATACTAAGTCCAACATACACACACTCTCACACACGCACACACAGAGAATTTATTGTACACTATGTATCTAATTGAAGCCATACCGCCTCCTGCTGCTGATTAATTGTGTCTGGCTTCCAAAGAAAGATGGTATTGGCAGATTTTTGGCTTTTTATGAAGGATGGAACTGGGCTGTCAGTTTCTATGAAAACAAGAAAGAGAAGGTCAGAGGCGTTTTTGATAGCAACACAAAGGATCTTTATATGGCTGTAAAAAGGCTTGTGGTGCTGGTGCTCAGAGTCTGAGACTCGGGGCATCCGCCGCCTTCCAGCAGTCATCTTAACCTCTCAGCCCTCCTGGGGAAGGCAACGAGGGAGAGGGAAGAACAGTTTAGAAATTATTGCAGAAAATAGGACCTTGAAAAGAAATTTAAAATTTTGAATTCTGCCCAATAAGAAAATCCTGTTCGCTGAGCCTGCTCAATAGTTATTAACAATTCTTTAGAAAACTCCAGCAGTTTACATGTGCAGCCAGTGGCTTTCTAATTGCTGCAGCAGGCTACCGCTGGGAAGAACAAAGGAAATATTTAGCACATCGTAAATTCTTCTGCAGCCCTGTGGAGTGGCTGGAGTTCAGATTACACGTTTATAACTAGTGTTTGAGAGCAATTTCTACTTCACCTTGAGAAAGTCTTTGGAGAAGTTATCCAGTGCTATTTCTCTCAAGAATCTACAGAAATGTTTAAACCAAGAATTCACATTTCACACTCTAGTTCATTTGTGGTGGAATATACTGAAGCTTGGAAAGATGGAATAATAAAATCCACTTTCTTTCCTGCAATGTGTTTTTAAACAGGAAGTAGATCTCTCAGTGAGGGGGAAATGCCCACTAGTGGGGTGTTCCGGCAGTCTCTAGCCTGACGGCCCAGCCCAAGACACTCAGAACAGGCAGGGCTGAAGTGGAGATTGAGTCCACAACACGGGCGAGGAGGCAAAAGAGATGCCGCGAACATGTTTCTCCTCACGAAGTTTAAAGTAAGGAAGCTGCCTCGCAGCTAGGTTAGAAATCATCACGCGCCAGCAAAGACAAGAAGCCACTTGGAGATAAAAGGTAGAAGTCATCAAAGACAGACGGAAGCTCTTACACCTACTTTAACCTGAAGTATATGTGGGCTTCTGTGAAGTGTCTGTGTTTTTGGAGATGGTGGTTCGATTCTTTTATTTTTTTTTTTTAATATTTATTTATTTATTTGGCACAGGGCCTCACTAAGCAGTTCATCTCATAATGATCCTTCTGCCTTAGTCTCCCCAGCAGTGGGATTACAGGCATGTGTCAACATGCCCAGTTTTGATGGCCAACAGGGTTACCCGGCTGCCGGGGTAAATTGTACGGGATCGAACCACAGTCCTTGTGCTTGCTAGCCGGGTTCTTAGACTCCTGAACTAACATGATTCAACTCTACAGAAAATTTGATGGGCATATTTTTCATAGTAAGTAGAAAACTAACTTTTGCCGGGCGTGGTGACTCATGCCTGTAATCCCAGCACTTGGGAGGCTGAGGCAGGAGGATTGTTATGAGTTCGAGACCAGCCTGAGCTACAAAGTGAACTTAAGGCCAGCCTGAACTGCATGGTGAGACCCTGTCTAAAAAAGACAAAAAAAAAAAAAAAAAGAAAGAAAAAGAAAACTAATTGTTTGGCAGATTATTATTTATGGGTTGTCTGGTTTTAGGTCTTTAGAGTGGGTGTAGCCATAAAAAACGTGCGTGATTCTCCACCTAGATTGCTAACAAAGTGGGGGGAGAACATTCACGAAATAAAAGAGATGTTTTACCCAAAATCATGGTAGAAAACGCTAATAATGTCTTGTTAACGAGTAGAAAATGTATGCTTTCTTGATTTGTGGCAGTGAAATTTTTCACCCAGCTATCGCTGAGCAAAGAATTGGTAATCTCAATGTTTTGATGGAAATTTTAACTGCATACTGGCTATATCCCAGCAAAATTTTCAATTAAAGTTAAAAAAAAATCCACATGGGTTTTCCAGGTATTTGAGAGAAGACAAAATTTCTAAAATAAATTTTCTGTGGATTCCAACTGCAGAATAAATTGTAACTTCACTATCTTCTCTCATCCAAATGCAAGACTTCATTTTGATTTAAGACTGTAAGTAACAGAATTTGGATATGAAGTTAGTCTCTAGTTTAAGTTTTAGACTACTGTAAATGATACCTTGAATCCATAGTGAATATCTCCATTTACTGTAGACTCTATGGAATAAGGCAGCTATTTACATGTTATATTTGTTAATTTCTCAGAGCTTCTTGTCTTTTTGGCTAAGACCAAGTGTAATATTTACACTTTCTCTACTGAAATATTTTGATAACTTTGTTCAGTTGTGGTTTTTTGATAGGAATGTTTCAATTGCATCATACATATCTCACTACCTCAGTAGAGAAGAATGAATCTTTTTGTTTGTAGCATTTATACTATAAACATAACTTGGCTACGATTTTTAATCTGTCGTGAAAAAAATGGCTAAGGGCTTCAGCTACACCTGACATGTCTTCAGCACCAACTGAGGCCGTACATGAATTGTAAGAATTCATGCCACACACACTCAGCTGCTTTGAAAACAGAGAAAGAAAAAAACCAGTGGCAAGAAGTATAGTGCTTCAAATATATTTTCAATATGAGAAAAGGAGAAATATATGAATTAATGAATAACAATATAAGCTCAAATTTTGCCAAGTAATATATTGATGAATGTCCATTATCACTTACCTTTCACAACACATTAGAATTTCTACACAACCAGAAGACTCTAGCCAATGGCTGACTCGCCTCAAGTAACACTTGACACCAACAAAAATGCATCCTTGATTCATTTTGATGAGCAATGTTCTGTATTCATAGACATGAATAACATTGGCCTGGAATAACCAGATGCCTGTGGACATTTTATGGAATAATTAATCGATGACTATTTCTGACCACACATTCTTACCGACATTTTAGTAACTCAAAGAAATTCAAGTATTCAAAAAAAAACAAGTTGAGATAGAACAAACCCTCTAATAAACATAGTTCTAAAAGGGAATTGTTTGTTGTTGGGAAGCTTATAAAATTGAACGTCTCATGTTTTAAGAAGATAAAAAGGAATTCTTTCTCTGCTGTGGAGTAAATGGACTACCTCACCCATGAATAATGATTAACGTTCTTTTACTCAGAGAAAAGACTTGTAGGAGTTCGCACCTGCAGCATTCATGAATTACGGGCCCTGTTCCCTTGAAAGAAACTTAATAATGACTATTCACAGGTGAAGTGTGCTTCAGTTGGATATAAAAAGTTGAGATAAACCCCGTCTGCTTTGTTTCCAGTGCTGTTATTTTCCCAGCATTCCATCCCCAACGGTCACTGCAAAAATACTTGAGCAGCTTTACAGTTATCCAAAGGTGCTGTTGTAAATACCTTTTCTTCTCAGCTTAGTTCTGTGTTTATCAGAGGCTCAAAGGTGGCTTTAAAGGTCAGAAAAACAAGCTGCCTGAAAACTTGGATTCCAACCCAAGTAATAAGGTCGGCATTTTTACAATTGTACTCTTCTTGTTGTCATCCAGGTCTGAACTGGCCTCAAGTTTCCCCATTCTGATTCCAGACCTGCCAAGTCCATAAAAGTACACATTCAAATAAAAACATAGTGATACAAGGCACGTTAAGTGTAAACTGAAGCATACATAAATAGAAATCTGCATATAAATATACATTTCCAACTCTGTAGGAAGGGTTTGGGTGTTTTCATGGGATCCCAATTCATAGAAGATGTTCAGGGGATTGAAACCCTACTGGGAGGCCATGTGCCGTGTGTGGCTTCATCATTTCTCTTCCTCTGTGTTTGAAAAAACACTGACATCATTTTATAGACTATAATATTTTACATTTTTTAAAAATTAGATTTTTCAAGTATTGAAAAAGTCCTAAGGGTTAGCCACAAGCATGGCACCTGTGTTTCCTCCTAGTAAAATCTGAGAGGAGCTGAGCATTGACTGCTCTCTGCAGAGCTACTTCTGGGTGTTTCTGTAGGGCTATGTGGTACAGTGACAGTGGCTGCTGCCTGAGTCCCACCTGAGTGGTCCTGGAAATGCCAAGTTTCCTCCGCTCTCCTGTCATCACAGCGCTGCTTTTCAACAGTGCGACCCACCCCAGCTGTGTCTGAGGAGGCAGACGTGCCCTTTGTGTTACTTGTGACCTCTTCCTCCCCCCTTGACTTCCAGGCCTGCTGTACATGTAACGTGTGATACACAGATGTGAAAGCAATTCTCCCTTCAGGAAGACTGCAGTTTAGTCAGAAATAGTGAACTGCACTAAATAAAGCTTGCTATTTTGAAGAAATAAAAAGCTATCAATCAGGGCATAGGAGCAGGCAGAAGGAGGATCCCCTGGCCTCAGCAGGACAAGGAGACTTGGAAGGCCAAAGTGAAGAAGGTACGTTCAGATCTAAGGAATGCCATCTTCACTTTGGGGCCCTGATGTTTACATGGATCTATAGGCAGCTGAGAGTGGGGGACAGGGATCCAGTGGCCAGGTGGTCAGACTTTTAATTTTGTTTATGTTTTATGCATTTATTATATACTGGCTGTGCTTTTATTACAGAAAATAAAAGCACCCTCAAGCATATTTATAAACCATATAATACCTATTTAATCATTTGTTTTCTCTATGAATTCAGCATGACATCTAACACTACCATCTCTTTTTTTCTTTGCTGTTTTTAGGACAGGGTCTATAGCGTCTGCAGAGTCTCACCACATAGGTCAGATGCATAGTGATTCTACTGTCTTTAGCCTCCCAAGTGCTGGGATTACAGGGGCAGGACACCACACCCAGTCTCTATCACCAAGTCAGTGTGACACGGGGGCGGGGCCTGAACGGCGCTGTGCTCTACTTAAGGAGGCACCATAGTTCCCCAAGCTATCAGGCCAGCCCCATGTTTTTCTCCAAAACAAACGTTTGGCATAATAAGCCACATCATTTCTACACATCTCCTCAGCTCCCTTTCAACAGTTATCCTTAGATTTTTCATCCATTACTAGATCTGGGGATATTTGACTAAACATAAGAAAGAAAGAAAAGGAAAACTAACACTGCTCAGTGAAATGGGAACTCACCACACACACACACACACACACACACGCACACGCACACACACACACGTAGGCATGCACGCACACAGAGGCATATAAAAGAAACCTTATACAGAAACATAATTTGTTAGGAGCTAATGTTATTAGCCACTACTGAGATGCAGCAAAATTGACCTCAGACACTGAAAAGGAAGGGAAATATGTTTTTCAAATGTTTCGTAATTGAATTTCATTATTTGGTCATATCATTTTATTTTGATGAAGCCAAGTTGTGTACTCAGATTTCAAGTCTTAAAATTACAGATTAATTACATTTATGATTACAACAAGGACATATGACTACCAAAAAAGTAATAAAATATTCTAATATAACTATGGGGCTAAAGTTGTCTCATACATTATTCATTGGTAAAATGGCATTTTTGGCTCCTGATTGAAAACAAGAGAAGTTAAAATAAATGAAAGCGTTGTGTGTTTGGCATTTCCATGTATTGAAGGGATGCAAATAATTTTTCCAGGTAACAAAAATGTAAAGTTTGTAAAGAACAAAAGGTGTTAGTGTTTAAATATCAGGACTTATCTTGAGTCAAAGCTCTTTCATTTTAAAAATAAATGCAATCTGGCCATGATACACAAGACAAAGTATCTGAGCCTTTTCAGACATATTCTTTTTGATGAAATAAAGTCAGTCATCATAAGGGATTTCAAGTACAAGCCAAGCAATGATAATTAAATAGACAAGTTCAGCTTGGCAGCTGTGGCTGCACATGCCGCTTCCCACCAGACCACCAGTTCTTGCCTTTGTTAGTTGGAGTAGATTGCCAGATTGTTTTCCTTTCAAAAGGTTATAAAATTCATAGTTAATAGGCAGGACTATGAAAACTTAAAAACAAGAAAAGTGAATTCAAAAGCAGCTGCCCATGCAGTTTGATTGCAATATTTCACTGCAAGGCACGATGTCTTCACAGCAGCCTCATACTTAAAAGATTCTGAAAGCTGATTGATTGCTCCAAAACTGCTGCATGGTTTTATTTGATTAACCACGTGTATTTTTGCCAATATGTCTGGCTACCTATTTAAAGTTAGTGCATTGCTGGCAGTATTACAAAAACAGATTTTAAGGATTGGAATCAGATTTGGCAGTCAAGGATTCGGTTCCAAACTCGTAGGTGATCTTAAAATTTCATTTGACATAAAAAGAAAAACTTCTGCCCTCAAAAACAAAAGACTCAACTTTCATTGAAAAAATAAAAAGGTTTTGGCTGCCAAACATGTTTATTTTTCTTGTGTCTTTGCCCTACCAGTGATTCCTTTGAAGAAAGAACTTCAAGTGATATTATTTTAAAATATGTAGACACACATATTTAATCAAGATCTTCAATTAGATGTGAAGTAAAATCTTAATTCTGAAAGTAAAAACGCATGATATCTTTTCAAAAGTTCATTGCAATAAAAGAATCTTTTGTCCTTCCTCTTGGAGTTTTAAGGTTTTAACGAGTTGTTTATATATCTCAATGGCTTGAAAAGACAGATGTATTTTATGTAATCTTCCATGTAAGCTTTTTTCATTTCCCTTATAAATTACTTTTCCATATTTTAAAATGAAGTTATGTTTTCAGAGAAAAATGGCCAAAAATATGAGCCGTTATTTGTTGGCCACCATGAACCTTTAGATAAAGTAGACATAAATCACGGTGAGCAATAAAAATCTGTCCTAAATATAAACCACAATTTTATTGAAGAAGTGTCTTAGAATTGTATCTCATTTTCATTTTATCTGAACATTAAAGCATAAATCTCCTTTGAGACAAGCTAGCAATTAACAACCCAGGCCTCATTGTTAATTAACAGAAAAGATCTGTTTACATTAGAGAAAGCAAATTTCCTAGACTCAGTGATGGACTGCTTTGACAGTCCATGAGGTGGGGCAGTAAATTAAATATAGCACACGAAGGAGGGAAAGTAAAGAACAAAGATGCTAGCACCCTGAAATACATAACTGAGTAATAATAACTTCAGTGCATATGTCAGGTTGTAGTAGTGAGTTCGACCCTCAAAGTGTACATCTAATGAAACAGTGTTTTGCTTTTTAATCTCCACAAACCTTTTCTGCTGCTCTTAGCTCTTATAAGTTGTCATCCAAATCAACTGAAGCTCTGATTTAGAATGTAAACAGAAATCAAAACAACTTCTGCAATGGCTTAAACAGTCTAGCATACCCTTTGATGGGTAAATAAAAAAAACATGAACTCAAAGTACGCAGCTTAGTCCACAGTCTGCCTACTGCTGTTGTGAGCAAGGAGGTGCCTCGGGCTTATAACTATCTGATTGTAGTGAATAATCCACCCCAATCTTTGCAAATAAGGCAATGTAAATTCCATTAGTTTTCAGATACACAAAAAAAGCAATGTGAGAGCTCCCCCTATTGACTCAGAATAACATGCAATATGCCCTGAAATATATTTTTTATGTATTTATTATCAAAATAAAATTCCAGAAGTTTAAGTGATATTGGGAATTTGAGTTAGTTGGTTCATACCTGTGAAAGTAAATGTCACAGGATGAATTAGTGGCAGAGTTTGGACTGGATCCCAGGATCTTTGTCTTTCAGCCCCACTTTCTCTGCACTGTATCATGATACCCAGCAGGTTACATAATTTGGAAGTGGACAAGAGCTAAAGAGAATTTGTTGATCCAACTCCAACTTCCTCTGCTCAAGGGCAACCAGAGAGACAGATCACCTTGACTTCTTGCTAATAAGAATTACTGCATTAGTGAAATCTCAGTTATGTGCTTCATGTCAAACCATTTCTCCTCTAGAGGATTGACTTGTTTTGTTTTGGGACCCATGTCTATGTGACTTTTTTTGTAATTTAAAAATGTGTTTTTCAAAAATGTAAGAATTTTAAACTCTGAAAGGCATAAATGCGTTTTTGATCAGTAAAAATTAACCAACTGCACAGTTTGGAGAGATATAATTTTAGAAAATCAACCACAATGTGTATATTCATAGCACCTATGTTTTCTTACATGTCTTAAACTCTCAAAACATTCATAAAATGACAAGTGTAATTGTGCAAGATATGATCTGCCCAAAAACCATGAAAGTTATTTCTCTAATTTGTTTTTTAGTAAAAATAATTAAGTGGCCAGCATTTATATTACCACTGTCATTCCTGAAATCATCATGAAATATTGGTGACTCCTTTAATGAGTTAAGCTGGGGGCTGTTATCCCTCCAATATTTGAAAATATGTGAAGATACACGGAGCAGTTTGATTAGTCTCTTAACTCCTCAAAGGCAAGGGTTAGGTTTTACACCTCTAGTCTTTACACCTAATTTTTCCAAAGAACACTTGCAATGAACTGAGAGGTTTGAATGAAACCATTGTGTTTTCTGTTGCTTAACACATACCTTTTATTAAACTCCTCTCAAGGGTGTCACTGTTGCCACTGTATTCTAGTTGAGTTGCTTCCCGAGGCTCCAGACTCTGCGGATGGATTCTACACACACATGCCACGTTCCAAATGTTGAGGCTCTGTATAGGTTCCCAGTTACTTTCCTTTACCTTATTTGTTTAGCTACAGTTGTAGTTAGTTATAGAAGCACATGGCAAAAAGCAAATGAAATCACAGTTTTTGAAAAATATCTTATCTTGATCGATGAGCAAAATAAGACGCACATTCTTCAGTAATTTAGGGCAATACACAAATCCTGTCTCTTTGAAAACTACCATGTATTCTCAATACTTGTATATTTAAAAGATAAAAGCAACTGAGCCAGGGCTCTTTGTACATAAATGATGTATATATGTGACTTTTTTCTCTTTAGGGTTGCCTGGACTTTTAATTCTCCCATGTCCTATGACCTTCTAGTCATTCCTTTTACCCTCTCATGCTGTATAATCCAAATAATCTTAGCAGCTCAGAATGTGATGCATAAGTTATGTTGTGGC
Source organism: Ctenomys sociabilis (assembly GCA_004027165.1). Classification (NCBI taxonomy): domain Eukaryota; kingdom Metazoa; phylum Chordata; class Mammalia; order Rodentia; family Ctenomyidae; genus Ctenomys; species Ctenomys sociabilis. Next base: position 36,619 of record PVKA01005022.1, on the reverse strand, counting down.
CCATGGCAACTGGAGAACCTCTGAACACCAACAGCTACTCCAGGGCGGGATGTGCAGGATTTAGTTATTGTATTTTTTGGAGTCAAACTTTGGGAACATTATTAAGCAGGAGGAAGACACTTTTTGTGCTGTTTCTGACCAGAAGACTGAAGTGACTCATGAATTTCTTGTTGGAAAGATAGAGTCAAGGAAAGTACTTTCTACTTCAAAGACAAAGAGGATAAACTATTTGCAGGAAAATCCATAAGCATCACTCCAACCTCCGACCGGTAATTTTGTCGTGACCAGTGAATGAGACTCTCCATCTGTCCTGAGGGGATACACACTGAATGTTAAGCACTCAGGATGGGAGTTTGTGAGACATCCATGTAAAGCTCAAGCACCTAGGAATATGTCAACCAATTTGTTTTACCTAAGGAAACATAATTTTTTATGAATGTTTTCCATCTGAAATTTGTTCAGTCAACAATGAAAAATGGAGAGAGATGATTCTTGTCAAATTGATTATGATGAAGATGTACCTGACCAGAAAAACAATGTTAAATTGTGTTCACCTTATTGCTTGACAGAAAATGAACTGAGTGCTATAAAGTATGTGAACCTGTTAATGTGGGTTTGAATGACTGTGATCAAGAAGGCAAATATGTGAGAAAGAGGGATATTGGACAGTTCATCAGGATTTCTACAAAGGGGGGCTGGGGAGATGGTTCAGTAGAATAAGTGCTTCCTTTGAAAACACAAGGGCCTGAGTTCAAATCCTGATTCTGTCAAAAAAAAAAAAAAAGAAAAGAAAAAAAAAAGAAATGATTTCTACAAAGAAGAGCTCTAAGGTCATGAGAAATATAACATCTGTGAGAATGGTGACATCATGTGAGGGAAATGGCAGAATTAAGTATTGACCAATGAATCAGTCTTGTTACCTCAATAAAACTACAGAAGCCTAAGTGTGTGTCTGCCATTGACTTCATTCAAGACTTTTTTTTTTTTTAATTTATCTGGTACAGGGTCTCACTGTGCAGCTCCAATTCACCAGTGATCCTCCTCGTTCAGTCTTCCCAGTGCTAGGATTATAGGTGTGGGCTGCCGCACCTGGTCTCAGTGGCCTACACAGCATGCCTGGGATCCAGGAGCTGGTGCTTAAACTGCTGAGCTATCTTTCCAGCCCTGAAGATTTTTTAAAAAAAAATCTATAAAATTTCTTGTCAATTCAGATGAGATCAGATGAATTCAAGGTGGTATGGCCGTATACTTGCTTGTCAATTCAAAGAGCAGTTCGTGTTACAAGTTATAAATACCTAGACTCATATAGGTAAAGGAGAGCCTGTCGCATGGACAGATATGGATGCTCTTAAACATATTAGGGTTTTTAATGTAGCATGAAGCAGGAGATAACCTCTAACTCAAATTCAACCAACCAGATAGAGTTCGAACGGGAGCTCAAGCATGACATCTCTTTTACAGGCGCTCTTAGGAAGGCTAAGTCTTGGGCTTATAAAGGGTAATGGAGCCCTTCGGTCTGTTTGAAAAGGCAACATCACCCCTTATTATAAAGAATGAATTTATTGACCTGGATACAAGGCTATTAAAACACTTTATAAAAAGAAAGTAAATGGTGACAATGCTGGATCTTCACTCTCTGCAGAGAATCAGTCCCCAATACCTAAACTTTAGGACCTACTACAATATCTGTGGGCTGAAGGGCACAGCCATGGGTACCAGTAATGAGGGCATCCATAGGGTAGCTGATGCCTCGGGAGATAAACAAAATTAGCAGAATTAGATGAGCTAAGCTATTTATGGAACTCAGGTGTGGAGTATCAGCTCAAAATAAAAATTTTAAAGTTAAAGCAATAATGATAAATAACTTTAACAACTATAAATATAGTATAAGGCCAGGATAAGATGAATTGGCCAGTCATCAAGCAGAACCAATTTATGTTCTTAAGAACATGAACTTCAGTGGAGAATAAAATAGCTCCAAGAAGTACTACAGTGTCTTCTTATTTTCAGCTATCCATCACTAGCAAAAGCAAAGCAATAGATGTTAATCTGGTTTATATATAATTAACAACAACTTTTAGAACTTATAAATCCACAACCAGAAGTATCACCTCCTAGAAAACAGTGCCAGGGTTGGGATGGATGTCCAATGACCCATTGGGGCACAATTCTAGCTTTCATCCCAGCCCTTCCATGGGTGGATTGGAACTTCAAAAGAATACCTCCCATGTTGTTAAATCAAAAACATGCCAGTTCCTGGAAATGTTACCAAAATCATAGAACAGACAGACAGTTCTTTCATAGCTTAGTACTTAACTGGTCAACTAGAAGTAGAAGTGACATGAAAACTCAAAGAAGAAAACTCTGATTTGGGTAATCAAGAAATGCAGCAAATCAGTTACAACAGCCCTACCTCTGAGGATTTTGCCTCCTCCAATTCAAGTGCGTACAGAAAGACATGATCTATGAATACCTGCTAACCTACCAAACTATCGCAATTAGAGTTTTAATAATTTTAGTTAGATTTACTTTAATGTGTTTTCATTTTATATCTACAATAACCTGCAGGACCTACTCTCCTTCCTACAAATCCTAATGACCAGAGGTACAAATTCTTCCTTATCCATTTCTCACCACTGGCAGTGTACTGCTCATGACCCACGCACAAAAGTCCAGATCTCAAGATGAAGATCCTCATGCACAATGGAAAATGAGGTGCTTTCTGAAAGCGTATTTTATTGTACAGATAAACTGTGTGTGAATCAGGCTACCATAGATTTCATTCTAAATTCTAGGCCACTTCTAAAATGAAAATTCTTGATAGAACACTGAAAAACAAAATTACATATACAGCCACTTAGTATGGATAATAATCCTAGCCTTTTTTCCATTTCTGTTGAAATTGTAAAACTGTCTTTATCTTTAAAGAGATATAACTCATTCCATTACTTACATGGAGTGTGTGGACTTCAATTTCTGACAGCATACAGGTTTGATAGCTTGAAAAACAGCAACCTATCCTAAAAATTCCAGATAAGATATTTTGTTAAACTTTATAGAAGCTTAACTGTTCCAGAAAGAAAGAAATAAGGTAGATTTGCCAAAAAGGATGCAAAAGCATAAAGTCAGAGATCAGTTATAGCACTAAATGAGACAGTTGTCCCTAGAGACATCTTCCATGCCCTGGACTGAGAAGGCTTTCTTTAAGTGGAACATAGGAGACTGATCAAGGTGAGAAGCAGAATTATATAAGTCTTCATGATGACATAACCTTTAAATGCATTATCTTTAGAAAAGAATGAACTATGAATAGTACCAACCAAAAGGAAAAACTGAAAAATTTGGCCACAGATAGATATATGAGAGGAAAAAAAATCTTTCTTACAAATTTGTAACCACAAGCAAAGTATTACTCAATACCTGGGCCAGAATCAACTCTGTTTGTGTGGTCCAAAAAACCTCAAGATGAAAAATTCAGCTAAATTGATTGTGGGTTGCTGGTGTCTCTAGCCACCTGGCAGAGGCAAACATTTATCTTCTTTAGGAGAATGCTTCTTAAGCCAGGCAACAGAAAACTACCCTATAAAATGTTACAAATATGAGATCTCAATTCAAAATTTATAAAATGCATAAAGACCATAGGCTTATTTATGAAATACATATGCTTAATTTGGGAGAAAAGTAAAAAAAAAAAAAATGTATGACAAAGCAATAACAGATTATCCCAAATGTTAAGGAGTATTTAGGGAAATGAAACAAACATTAGAACTTCTATAAATAAAAACTTAAATGGCAATAGAACTCAGTAGTTAGGATAATAAAGGATTTGAGGGAGCTGAAGACAGCTGTAGTAGATTAGAAGATGTATCAAGAATTAATATTATGCTATAAAGTAAAGATGTAAAATGTATTTTCTTAGAATTCTAGAATGAGAAAGTAGAGAAAATGTGAAAAGTGAAGTACATTTATTTAATTGTACTTTATTTTTATTAATTGATGTTTGCAGCACCTGTTTCTATCCCGTGTGGCATTGGCTCATGTGTGTAACACATTTTAGTTCCTTTTTTAAAATCCCTTTCATACATCCACCTCCATATCTTGATCCCTTCATATCTTGAAAAAGATGTCTCCTTACTTTTTATTATTTTTCTGTTTTATTCTTTATTTGTAATTGGGATTTTCTATATAAGAAGAATCAAGCAATATTTAAGCTTATGTGCCTATGCTATTCATTTGATATTATAGTTTCAAGGTATATCTTTTTTTCTACAAATGACTCATCTGTCTTTCTTTGTGGCAGAATAGCACTTATTCCATTGTGTACAAATACCATGCTTTCTTTAGCCATTCATCTGTTGTTGAACATACAGGTGGTTTCCAAGATTTAGTTTCTATGAGTTGTGTCATTATACAAAACTGATAGCAAAATAATAGAACTTTATGAGAAAAAGAGCTGAAAGAAAAATGAATAACTTGTGGAGAAAGTTGATAAACCATGTCTAAGAGACAAAATAGTATTTTTTTTAGTGCTGGCAGCATTACCCCTATATCTGAAATGATGTAAAAGGTCCTATAAAAAGTCTTATACTGCCAGAAAAATGGCTCAGTAGAATAAGCACTTCCCTGGCAAGTGCAAGGGTCTGAGCTCAATCCCAGGTTCTGAAAAAAAAGTCTTATACTAAGTGATTTTATTATCACTGACTCACTGTACAAGGACATCTAAAGAACAAACATCCCTGGGGAGTGGCTGAAGCTGAAAATTGATCGCACAGGTGGGGCTAAACCACTCCAGCCCTGAGAACACAGAACACTCATGACAAGCCACGTGAACAGCTGTTTCAGTATGAGAACCCGAGGTGCCTGATGTGAACTAGGAAAACAAGTTGTTAGGCAGAAGGATTTCGACTGGCATCACCTCCCAAGTGTATAAGTAAATGGGCTGCAGTCCTTGGGTGGTTCTTTTTCTCCCACCAGGAGAGAAGGCTCCATCTGACCTCAGCTTTCTGCATTCTGGCTTTTCTCTTTATTTCTTCATCCTCTACTGTGTTCTCCCTGGGAAATTTGAGAGCCATACTGGATGTGGCATTTTGGTACCTGAACAGGGACCTGGGGCAAGAGGAAACTTGTCATATAGTAGGTGAAAAGACACTTCAGAGTGTGCATGTGAACAAAACAGGTTCACAATAGCAAAAGAGCACAACAGACCCCCAAGAAGCATAGGGGAGAGAAGTGTATTGATATTATCAATATTGATTTCATCAGGCATAAAACATGAGTCAAACACATTTTCAAGAACAGCAGATTTATATGCAAATTCTTGCTGTGTTGACGCCAATATTCACCTTTTTGCTGTGCACTGGGATCTGAATGCCTCAAAGATCACGTGCCTACCAAGACAACAACAGAAGATTTGGCACAGAGCTCTATCTTAAAGCTAAGTCCAAAGCACAAAATGATAGTGGCACAATACCCTCCAAAGAGCTTGAGTCCTCTAGCTTTGCTAAGTCAGATAAGGAAGGAGCTTTGGATGCAAAAAAAATGATCATTCCCCACTTGAGGAGTGTTTCACTTGGACCGGTAATGTTAACTACACCACAAGGGGATACATTTGATTTATCAGCTCAGAAAATTTTTCCTGAATCACAGCCTGCTACTTTCACTCTTTGTAGAATAGAGTCATCTATCCATCCTTTTAGTTCAATTTGCACTAAAACAAGCCAGAGGAAGGTGTGGCAGTGTCCATGGAGGGTTTTCAACTTGTCTACCATGTTGCTAAAGTTCAAGATCCCTAAATCTGGAACAAGTTTTGCATCTTCATGAAACTGTGCCCTCTAGGACATTGAAGGAACTAAAACAGGGAATTGGTACCCAAGGCCCTACAGCCTCCTTTACCTTGGGTTTTATAGAGGTCATAGGAAACATGTTATACGCTAAATGATTGGAAAGAAATAGGCAAGGCATGTTTAAATCCAGGAGAATATTTATTGTGCAAGGGACGTGTTTTTTATTTGTGCATGGATCAATCTGTTCCCAGTGTCACTCACAAAATGACCATTACAAAAGACATGTTCACTGGAGAAGGTGCCTCTGGTTCCACAAATAGTCCTCCTACTTTTGAATTGGAAGCATGTCAACAACAAAATAGCTGCCACAAGGGCTTGGCGGGGACTTCTTTCAAAGGGTAAGACATCCCTTGATCTCATCTCCATTCATCAGGGTCCTGATGAAACTTTTCGGAATTTTGCAACATGATTATTGCAACCTAGTGGGAAGATTGTCAATAGCACAGAGGCTGGAAAGTTAACTGTTAGACCGTTTGCCTTTGAAAATGTAAGCAAGTGGAGTGAAGAGGATTTAAGAGCCCACAAAATTATGGGCCACCCCGCGTGAGATGATTTGAATTTGTGCAGACATTCTCGGCCCCAACATGTGCAGGGGGCTGCCGTGGCTGCAGCTGCCACTCCAGGGATTCATTCACAGTCTAAAGGAAAGTGAAAAGACAAGGTTACTTGTTTCAATTGCAGGAGCAATAAACCTTGTGCCCCCAAATGCTCTGCTGCACCTGTAGGGGCAGCACAGCCACTATGAGCCCCTGGAAATGAAAAGTGTCAGGTAAGATTTTTTTCAAAATTTGTAGGTTGTCTTTTCATTCTGTTGACAATTTCTTTTGACATGCAGAAGCTCCTAAAGAAGAGTTGATCCCAGTTGTTGATTCTTTCAAGAGCTTCCCGTGCAAATATATGTTTGTTCGTGAACTCTTTACCTACCCCTATGTCTTCAAGAGTTTCTCCTACTTTCTCTTCCAGGAGATTGAGTGTTTCTGTTTTAATGTTTAGATCTTTAATCCATTTTGACTTTAACTTAGTGCATGGTGATAGAGCTGGGTCAAGTTTTAGTTTTCGAGGCAAGATCTGCACTAATGGTGGTTGGACAGGATATTATGTCGGCTTCTAGTACTACGGTCATCCACTAGGAAAATAATTATTGAATTTTTGATATAATTCAGGTATAAAAAATAAGATAAGTAAGCAGCTATACTCTTAATTTACTGATAAGAGACATCTGCTAAAATAATATCTGTAAATATAATATCATGTATGCACCTTGTACGATACCAAAACATTATGAAAACAGTTTGCAATGTATTAATTTATCGAATCTGTCTTGTTAAGGTGTCTTGAAACTGTCTGATTGATATTTGTACTTCAATAAAATAAAAAATAAATTTTAAAAAGTGTCAGCATTCTTAAGGTAAAATAAAATACAAAAATCGATATTAATTATAGATAAAAGATTTTGCTCCTTTCAAATTCTCCTTGTAAAAGATCCCTTCTAATTGACCTACAAAAAATTCTGACAAGAATATTTATAATTACAAGTTTTGAAAACGGTAAAAGTTATAATCCAATTTGGCCAATATATGTCTGAACACATTCTGATTCTATTAAAAAAGAATATATATTTGTTTGTTTGTTTGGATAATTGTCCAACTTGTTTATAGCAGCTTTTTATTTGAGCACAACATTTTCTTTTTCTCTTTTTTTTTTACATTTTTGAACATTTATTCATATTCTATTTTAGTTAACAGATATAAAAAGCATACTTCCACCTTGGTTTACCAAAGTTGCTTTTTTCATAGCTCATCAGAAGTTTGTTAAGGTGAAGTAAATGGGACCCTCTGGGCTTGAAAGATTATTGGTCTTGGCTCTCTTTGGTAAATAAAGGAATGGCTACCTTGGAAGAATTATATCCCAGCCTTTGCTCACTAATGGGAGGCTTTGGTGGTGAGCCTCATGGAAGACACCCCAATAAATGGTATTCAAAATATATTCTTGTGATTGTTTACATTGGTCATCATCAAAAAAATTAAGTTATCTGAAAATTAGACAATAAGGTATCCTGACTTAAAGATGCTTTGATACAAAACTAAATTAGAAGACAAATGTTTTCATATGGTGATGACCACTGATTATTGTTAATCTTGTGATGTATGCAATGTATTAATGTTCTGTCAGATGTGCAAGTCTTCCAAAATGTAAAACAGGATTGTTTATGGTGTCAGACTTTTATTTAATATTCAGGCATCTGCCTTTAACAAAACACACATGATATATAAAGTATGTTTGTGTCACTACACTTTGAGAGACTAAACATTAAGCAGATCAGGCAAAGTCACAATTTTTCCAGTGGCATCTTATTAAAGATGAACAAGTTATATAAAAGCTTTTATGTTCAGAGCTAACTGATTTAAAAGGCTACTTTATGTCAAAATAGAAATGTAGGTGTGCTACAAAAATATCATAATTGTCATATCACAATATCATGTATAGCTTTTGATTTCAAATTTTCTGTAGAAAACTATATACTTGTCTGTCAACTCTATGAGGGGATTCAACATCCATGGTTGGTAGGAAATAATGGTTCTACATTGTATTTAAATGTGTTTGATATTCAGATAAATATATAACATTAAGATCACTACTCCCATTATACTGTAATATCATTAACATCCTCTTCCAGAAGTTCAACAACTGAGGTTTGGAAACTAAATTCTAGAAAGACAGATGGGGCAGCAGGGAGCCAATATTTTGACTCCAATTCTCTTAGGTTAATGAGGAGCCAGGACATAAGAGAACTTCTGATGTGACATCTTATAACTAAGTGAGTCTCTGAACTTCTGATCAAGCAAACTGTTAGACCACAGAAGAAGATCAATGGTGTGTAGTCCACCAGGAAAGAAAAGTCTCCCAAGAGACAAAAGTCTCCAGGAGACTCCCAGGCTTTCACAAAGAGCAACTTGGTCAAGCAATGGCTGTGACTCATCCAGTCAGCTGACACTGACAGAAGAACTAAGAGGTACATGATTCCAAGGTAAATCCTGAGGAGACTTAACTGACCTTGACAGACAGAAAATAAATTATTAATACATGTCACAAATTAACTTGGTCTTGAACATCCAGCAGAAAAATATAAACACAAGATGTATAAAACAATGCAATAGCAATATGCTAGCTATAAAATCTAATCACTAACACCTTCTGACAGTTGCCATTTCCACTCGTAATTGATTGCTGTTACGGGTTAATGGGCTGCATAGGGTTGAACTGCTGAATGCAGGGACTTGAAATCTTTGGTATGGGAATTTTTAACTTAAAAAAATAAGTGAACAATGGAAAGGCTTTTGCAATAATAGTGAGTTATCTGAAGAAGTTGTTGACTATAGCCATTTACAACTCAACTTAATATTGTGGCCTTATTTTATATACTTCATTTTTATACTTTTCTGCTGGATGGTTAAGACTGAGATAAAGCAAGACATATATAACAAAAAATGTAGCTTTTGTATCTCATAAGGTCATTCAAGTCCTCTCAGGGTTTATCTTGTAATCCTGTACCTCACTCTGTAGATCCTTTGTCAGTTTCAGCCATGTGGATGAGTCACGGCCAATGCTTGACCAGTTTGCACTTTGTGAGAGACTGAGAGAAAGTTTTCTCTCCATGTGACTCTCCTTAGGCACACTATAGATCATCAATCACCTTCCTCCATGGCTCCATAATCTCATTGATCAGAAAATTTGGGGCTCAACTGAGTTCCATGATGTTACAGTACAGGTTCTCCTATGTCCTGAGTCTTCACTGACCTTGAAAGGCTAGGGCCAAAATGTTGGCTGACCTTTCTGCCCTTCCATTTCTCCAATTTTTGATCTGTGAGCTTAGCTTGCTAACATCCAGAAGAGAAGCTGATTAGTACCCTGCAGCATATGCTGTTGACTTTGCCCTAACTATCTGACTAAATATTTTTTAGCTGTTGTTATACATTTTTATTTGTATTTCTTCTTTTGACTTCTTATACTAGAGAGACTATATGATATTTGCACATGTGTGTCTGGTTTATTTCACTTATGAGTATATATTCAAGTGGCATCCACTTCAATATAAATGCTTTAAGTTTACCATTCTTTATAGCTGAGTAATATTCCATTATACAGAAATACCACATCTTTTTCAACCATTCCTCATGTGATAGGCATCTTGGTTGTTTCCAAGACATATGTCACTGGGTTCATGCACTTATGATTGTTGAATGACAATGGAATGCCCATATTTGACAGATCTAAACAAAAAAAAAGGTATACAAAGGAAGAACCATGCTGTGTTTGTATAAACAGTACAGTTAGGATAAATATGCAGTACTTCTGTATAATTCTATGAGAAGCAAGATTTGCAATAATAGTGGTTGGACAGGATACTATGTCAGCTTCTAGTACTATGGACAACCACTAGGAGTATAACAAGGTAGAAAGTATTAATTTTTTTTATTTTTGTTTTATTGAAGTACAAATATCAATGAGACAGTTTTAAGATACCTTGACAAGATGGATTTGATAAATTAATACATTGCAAACTGTTTTCATAATGTTTTGGTATCATAGAAGGTGCATACATAACATTATACTTACAGACATTATTATACCATATGCCTCTTATCAGTAAATTAAGAGAGTGTAGCTGTTTGTGTGTCTTATTTTTTATACCTGAATTACATCAAAGATTCAATAATTAATGCTTTCTACCTTGATATTTTCCTAGTGGTTGCCCATAGTACTAGAAGCCAACATAATATCCGGTCCAACCACCATTAGTGCAAATCTTGCCTCTCATAGAATTATGTAGAAGCACAGCGTTATCTATCCCAACTGTATTGTCTATACACACACACACACATCATGATTCTTCCATTCTATACCCTTCCTTGCTCTACACCTGTCAGAAATGGGCACTCCATTGTCATTCAACTAACTTAGGTGCTTGAACTCCACAACACAATCCAACACAGTCCAGCATTCCACAACAATAGTGAGTTATCCGAAGAAGTTGTTGACCATAGCCACTTACAGCTCAACTTAATATTATGGCCTCACGATGTATACTTCATTTTTATACTTTTCTGCTGGATGGTTAAGACCTAGATAGAGCAAGACTTATATACCAACGCATGTACTTTATGTTTCTTATGAGGTCAGTGAAGTCCCGTCGGGGTTTTTCTTGTAGTCCTGTACCTTATTCTATAGATCCTTTGTCTTTGTCATCCATGTGGATGAGTCATGGCCAATGCTTGACCAGTTTGCTCTCTGTGAGAGCCTGAGAGAAAGGTTTCTCTCCATGTGACTCTCCCCAGGAACACTATAGAACTTCAATCTCTTTCCTCTGTGGCTCCATAATCTCCTTGTTCAGAAAATTTGGAGCGCAACTGAGTTTCATGATGTTGCAGTACAGGTTCTCCTATGTCCTGAGTCTTCGTTAACCTTGAAAGGCTAGAGCCAAAATGTTGGCTGGCCTTGTGGCTCTTCTATTTCTCTAACTCTGATTTGTGAACTTAGGTTGTCAACCATTCAGAAGAAAAGCTGATTAGTATCCTGCAGCATATGCCATTCATTTTGCCTTATCAGACTCAACTGATTTTAGTTGTTGTTGTACATTTCCACTTGTATTTCTGCCTTTCACTTCTTATACTAGGGAGACTATATGATATTTACACGTGTGTCTGGTTTATTTCACTTATGAGTATATGTTCAAGTGGCATCCACTTCAGTATAAATGCTTCAAGCTTATCATTCTTAATAGCTGAGAAAGTATTAATTTTTTTTTTTTTTTTGGTTTTTTGTCTTTTTCTATTTTTTTTGGTGCAGGGTCTCACTATGCATGCAGCCCACATTCATAGTGATCTTCCTGCTTTTTGCCTCCCATGTGCTGGGATGACAGGCGCACGCCACCGCGCCCGGATTGCATTGCCAGCTCAGCGCACCCGAAGGCAGGGCCGGCGCGGCTGGGGGAACCAAGGATAGAACACTGGTCCCTGCGCTTACCTAAGCAAGCGCTTAGTCCGCTGAGCTATACCGCCGGCCCTGAGAAAGTATTAATTTTGAAACTGTACTATAATTCAGCTTTAAAAAATAAGTATACAGCGACATTCTCTTAATTCATTGATTAGAGACATCTTCTCTAACAGTGTTTGTAAGTAGAATATCATGTACGCACCTTGTACGACAATAAACCACTATGAAAACAGTATGCAATGTATTAATTATGGAAAAAAATGAGTATAATTTTCTTGGTTTTGACACAGTGAACTATTATAACTGATCTGTAAATTCTTTCTTCATTTTTATTTTGGACAATTTTTATTGTTATAGCCATTTATGTTTGTAAATAATTTATTTTCAATTTGCAATCTATTAAAAATTAAAATAAAAAATAAAACATTGTTTTGTACAAAAAATAATGGAAAGGTTTTGAGAATGAGAAGGTCTTCTACAGAGCTCTTCAAACACAGCTCTCCAACTTCAACTGACCATCCATCACTTGTAACTATAAAACCAAAAGAGGGAGATCTGGAGAACAGCTGAACCTGAAGACTGATCACACAGGTGGGGCTAAAGTAAAGCCAGCCCTGCGAATATAGACAGCCTGAGGTGAACCACGCAAACAAGCTGTTTCTGCTCTGAGAGTGTGAGGTGCCTGAGGTAAGCCAAGCAAACAAGTTGTTAGGCAGAGGGATTAGAACTGATATCAACCTCCTAGGTATATAAATGCACTCACTACAATTATTGGGAGCCTCTTTTCCTCCCACCAGGCAGGAAGGCTCCACCTAACCTCAGCTTTCTGCATTCTGACTCTTGTGTCCACTTCTTCATTTTCTATAGCCTCACCCCTTGGGAATGTCAAGAGCCATGCTGGACAAGGCAAACTTCAGGAACAAAACAGTTTCCAAATTAAAAGAGTGAGATGCACATCCCTGGTACAAAAGAGGCGGGGAAAGAACAACTGACTATTGAAAGAACATCTCGACAGAGTCTGATTAATTATAGCATTGATCAGTAACTTAAAATATTCATACAAAGAAAATAAAAGATCCAAATAATTTCAATCATACTTTTTATTATTTAGTCAAATTCCCAAGGCATACATTATATCTATCTCATCAAGCCTTTTTTTGTTAATTAAAAAAATTATTAGTAGATATTTGTAGCAAATAATAATATTGTATTCACTGCAGGGAGTTGGTACACATATGCCATCAACTATCCAGAGATAAGTCACAGTATTCTTAACTCATTCCATAAAGAATATTTTAGTTTAAAAAAAGTCAGAAAAGGAGGTATAAAAGACTGTCTTATGACCACAGAGAGAAAAATAAAAACAAAGTATTATATGAAATGATGCATAGAAAATGCTATGTCTGACCAATTCAATTATTGCAGAAAGCCATTATTAGCACATCAGAAAATATTTTAATGTCATTCATTACTTTCATAGGTTGAAATAAAAAATGTGTTACAATTAGAAATAGTGTTTAAATATTCATCCATGCTAAAAACAGAAGATAGAACGAACAGAAATCCTTAGAAAAGTTTCCCAAAGTAATAAATACCTGAAAGTATCCTGAAGGCAACACAAATGATGAAGTACTATAAATATTCTTTTACTGTGAATAAAACAGGAATGTCTGCTATGATCATTTCTGTTCAACATTCTATTGTAAGAGTTTGCGAGTATGAGCTGAAGAAACAGAAAAACAAAAATTGGATAATAGTCAATAAACTGTCATTATTTACACATGTCATGATCACCCATACACAAAACCCAAAGTCATTTACACATCAAGAGGTAATGACAACATGAAACTGTAATAATACAAACTACTGTTGAGAATGTAAGTGCCACAATCTTGGGGAAAACTAGCATTATTTTAGCTGGGCATGGGAGTTCATGCCTATAATCTCATCACATGTTTGAGTACAGCTTAGTGAAGCTTTTTCTCAAAATTGAAAGTCTTCGAGATATGTCTCAGTGGTAGAGCTTCCCTAAGTTCAATATGCACTTTGGAGGGGTGGTATTTCAGGAGTTTAAAATGTGCATTCATTGGGAGACTTTCTATCCTAGACAAAGTGTTAGCATCTACACAGGAATTGTGGCTACAACAGTCTTAGCAGCATTATTATAGGTATCAAATGTGAAAATGACTCAAATTCTATCAAAAGAAAGATGAGCTAAATGTACAAGGTAAGCTAATACTGCTAAGCAGCACTCTGGGGAGGTACTTACCTGTGTGGTTAAAAGTATAATAAATGCAATAAAATGGTATTTTACACTTCATCAAAACACCAAGGACTCTTTCAGCAGTGTGTATGAGACTTCGCAGCATTGGTAAAGGCCTCCATTCTAAGAAAAGTAGCAGACGTCACAGGCCTATGGCCCTCACTTACCAGTTTCCTAAACAAAATGATTGGCAATTATCTTTTGAAGTCACCTTTTGAGGATTTAGTGGGGTTTACAAAAAGTAACAATATTTTCCCACAGGCAAATACGACTTTGCTGTAAGTTTGGAGGATGTTGAGGATAAGTACTTTCAGAAATACTTATCTCACCCTGGAAAGTACAACTGATTGTATTTTATCAATGTAAATAATTCTAAAAGATTAGTAGTTATCAACTTACTGCAAGAGTGTTAGTGTGTACAATGTATGCTGTACTCTAAAAGGTCTAGTAAAGTCACAAACTTTAGTGTATATACAACAGAGTTTGTATGATGAATATTTTCTGATTATAGTCTCTAATAATGGTTAGAAAATTCTAGGGACTGATGTTGGGACTGCCCTGTTCATACGCTGTTCAATGAGTAGATTCTTTATTTCTACACATATTTCTGTTAGGGAAATTATACACCTGAGATTTAGAAACTGCATTGTCATAATAAAATATTTCTGCTACTGTTACTCTGACATTCTGAAAGAGAGGTGTTTTAAACTACAAAACAATGTCAGGAAATAATTGGCTTTTTCCTCACACATAATGAATGTAAGTGCTGCTTTCTTTGTCTAATCAAACAGGTGGAAAGCTGATAGTCTGTATTCATGCTTAAACAAGGGCTCTCACTCAGTACACTGAGCTAGTTTTGCTGTTCACACAGCCAAAGAATGAAAATGCACGGTGCAGAGCATCTGTGATAAGCCAAACCACACCTAGCAAAAGCTCTCATTTTAAGGATTTTAACTGTCTGGGTTCATGTCAAGGCAGAAGCAGGCTCTCTACCCAAGGGTTTCATTAATGTCTTCAAAAAATAAAGTGCGTGTGACCAGTAATCAGATGCATCATTGTACACCTGTTAGAACAAAAAAGACTGTACGGTGACTGCCATAAAGAGTAGGAAGTAAGGTGTGGGTGCTTCCAGAGATGAGTAATAACAAAGAAAAGGAATCCTTTCAACTCAGAGGACAGCAGCTGATTTTATTCTGTACAAAGCTTGGAGACGCTGGAACTCATTCATACCTGACGATGACCCAGGGCTTTAACCAGCCATCAGATGGTGTCAGCATCAGTTTAGAATCATTGGAAAGATCCAAACACAGTCAAAGTTGGTACGAAGTATCATTATGGACTGTGAGCACCCTCATAGTTTTGAGAGATACTTAGGGGAAGAATAGATTTTACAGAGGTTGATAATGGGAGATGGACTGGCCACTTATGTTGAATTTAATGCTGAGCTTCTTAGCCACATTCTTTCTGTAGTAGTACTAATAATTAAAATGTCAGTGTTTAAAGTAACAAAGTATTCTGTCCATCTGACAGTCTGCACTCCATGAAAAAGTGTACACTGGACAATGGAGCCAAAAGCTCATAGTTTTAAGTTGACAGTTGTCAATAGCGAATCGTTCCCAAGGTAGTCAAGTATGTCTCAAGACTAGCATGAGATAAAAAGGGACACTGCAGCTGAATGAAAAAGGAATAAAAATCCACTTTGCATCTAAGTTGAAGTCCTAGTTGGATTTGTACCCTCCTCCCTTTTTGTTCTTGAAAGATTAGATTCTACATGTGTAAGTCCACCTAAACAGGTAGCTTAAACTTATGTCAAAATGTCTGCAGCAGTTTGTCAATGAAGTTTAGTCCTTTTTAGAAAAAAAAGAAAGTTAGTTCTTAATTGTTCTGTAGATGAAAGAATAAAGACAGATTTTTGTATCTTCTTCTTTATAACAACCAAAAAAATCGAGAGTTACAGTTAAATTTTAATTTCAGATAAGCAATGAATATGTTTTTTAGAACACTTATATGATGTTTAATATTTAGAACATATTTACACTAAAATGTTATCTCATTTTTGTTTATTCTTTATATTTTAGTGTTTTCCGTTTCAGCTGGCTACTTTCTCATTCTTCCTTGTAAATTTCCGAGGTTTAGCAACACTTTGTCTATGTTAAATTCTAAAAAGCAGTATGGAGGACACAGAAATTCTGAACACTCAGAAAATTATCATGTTTCCTGAAGCTGTGGATAAATTCTTCCATAAGAAAATGAGATGGCTAAGTCATCAACATTGGTGAGGAATCTTTTTTGTAGCCTGGTGGTGCTTCATTGATTTTTCTTAGTGTCACCTGTATAGAAATAAAAACAATCAATAGGAATGGTGAAGTGTAAGATGCTTAGATTTTGTTTGACACAATATGACTAAAATCATCAGGTCTTCCAAGAGAGGAAAAAGAAAAAAGAAAACAAAAGAAAGGAAGCTTTTTGAAAGAATGTCAACACCAAGAGGAAAATGTCAAGTGTTTAAACAGTAGATTTAAAAACTGCATCCCTTAAAAAAAAATTGTCATTTCTAATCACCTCTAATAATTCTATGACTTAAATGAGTGCTATTTAAATATCCTTATATCTCAAAAAGGCAATGAACATTATTCGTTACAATACTTCTACCTCTACTTATTTATATATTAAAATTAAATCAAAAGAAGAAAACATTAACATAGGGGATGGGCCCTTTCCCTGTATCTTATGTCAACATTACAGAGGAGCAGTGATAATTTGATAGAACAAGCATAGTGGGGCTGTTCATGAACCCTGGGCATAGTCAGAGCCAATGAAATGCTGTGGAGGGATTGCAAAGCTTGTAATTAGACAACTATGCTGCTCTGGCTTTGAATTCCCTTCAAGATGGCCTTGTTCTTACACACAGTTGTAATTTCCTCCTAACCTTCTAAGTATGCAAATCAGGCCTGGAAGGATTTCTCCCCACTTCCTTACTCTGCAACCTAACACAGAAGTAGAATCCAGGAAAACAGTGCCACTTCTCCTTCTTCCTTTGTTTTCTTTTCTTTTCTTTCTTTCTTTTTTTTTTTCTTTTGTTTTTGTATTTTTAGAGAAAGGTCAGCAGACTGTTCAGGGTCTCATTACTAGACTGGACTCAGAGCAATCCTCCTGTTTACAGTCTCCCAAAAGCTGGGATTACAGACACACACCACCATGCCCAGCCTCAATCGCCGACAGTCCCAGTGTGTCCCAGGGCTGGGATCAGCACGGCAGGCAGTGGTGCTTCTTTTAATACGAATTTTTTTACTGTGCACTCTATGCACTCTGTTAGCTTCCGATATTTTACTTCAGGCTTCTGCCACTTTGCAAATGCCTTCTTCAATGTGTGTTCTCCTCAGAGGTCTTTGGCCAATAAAACTCTTAGCTGCTTCCTTGGAAAAGAGAGCTTTCCAGGTGGGCATGAGGGTGTCAGTCTGCATTTTTTGTTCTGACAAAAAACACAGGGTAATTGGAAAAGGAGAAATCTGGCAAGGAAATATACTATATTTCATCTCATGTTAAAACCAGTAAACAAAAATCAATAATTTAGAGGTTATAGCTTTCTAAGAAGTAGGAAGTGACACCAGAACCAGGAGGGATGGGTGAGAATTTGTTCATTTATGCCTATTTCAACCTTAGCAAAATAATTTTCTGCATTTAATTTGAGGCAATAGCCAGATTTTAGTGACAAATTTCTGGCTATTTTTTGCCTGCAGTTGGTGCTTCTGAAAATGACACTTTCTCGGGTTCATTGACATTCACAATTGTGATGGTTAACTTGTATTATTAACTTGACTAGGCCACAAGATGCCCAGGTTAAAAGCTGTAGCTGAGTCTATCTGCATTTGCCTCCACAGACTGAGGGAGGCAGACTGCCTGTCCCAGTCTGGGTGGCTCTTGGTGGCTATAATACGACAAAGGCAGGGGAAGGAAGAATAAGGCGTTTACATCATTGCTGAACTGGAGAATTGCAATTCTCTTCTCTTGCCCTTTGAAGTCAGACTAAATTATAACACATTTCCGCAGTATCCATCGTGCAAAAGACAGACTGCAGAGCATCTCAGTCTCCATGTTGGTTCTAACTGATTCAATTTCCCTGGAAACTGACTAGTGCAATAGTCGTAATTCCACTGAGAAGTAAAGTTAAACATACATTTTTTATACCTTCTGAGGATTCAAAGCAAACATCTCAAGTTCCATTAATAACACCCTGGGGTCGGGATTCTATTTTGCCTTTGTACATTTTGTATATGTCCTGCAGATTCAAAGCAAATATCTCATGGTTCAGTCACATTGCCCTAGAGTGATGGCTCCTATTTTGTTTTTTGTTTTTTTAATTTTTTCCTTAGCTATCAAGGATAAAGATAACTGCCAAATTTTCTTATGACAACAGTTGATGCAGTGATTATTCATTAGCATTTATTTAGTAACAAGGGAAACAATGACATTTGTTATTTTTATTGTTTTATTTTATCATTATTATTATTTTTTAATACATTTGATTGTTGTAGGGTCTCACTATGCAGCAACGGCTCCTGGTGATCCTCCTGCTTTCAGCCCTCCCAGCACTGGGATTGCAGGCCTATACCACCATGCCAGGCTCCGCAGGCTCGTCCTGCTGTGGGGGGCAGGGTTGGTGTGGCATGTGCTGCCAGGGATGGAGCCGTGGTTCTGGAGCTTGCCTAAGCCTGCCTTAGTGCACTGAGCTATCTTGCTGGCCCAGTGACATATATCTTTGCCCCTTTGATTACCACTTCAACATTACTAGTAGATAGACTGATTTACATGGAAGGATTTCTTTTTTCTCTGAGCAAAGGGACGATAAACATCAATGAATACCATCAAAGAATATCAATGGTGTTAATTTATTTTATATCACTATTGGTTTGTCTTAGAAAGTTTTAGGTCAAATTCTTGCTACACTGTAGGACATACTTTCCATCTTCCAGGGAAGCTCCACCTTTTTCTACTCCATTAAAGCTTGTTTAGAATGGTGCTCTAAAGTGTGGCCATTACCATCTCTTTACATCACAACAAGACCTTTCCAATGATGCATGCTGACTTTTAGGCATGACAGCCTTTTCAATATTTAATGCCAACTGTAAGCTCTGGTGGTGTCTCAGTTACTCTTCTCTCATTGCTGGGACAAACATCCCACACCCAAAGTGAAGGAAGCAAAGGTTTATTTACCTCACAGTTAGTGGAAGTTTCAGTCCACTCTTGGCTAGCTCCAAAGCAGATTGGTACATGGCAGAGAGCAACCTTCCAGGGTGGCAGCAAAGAGCAGAGAGCAAAAGGGAACAGTAACAACAACAATGGCTACAGAAAGGAAGTCTCCCTTCAGTTGCACTCAGGCTATGTTTAGGCTGAGCATAGTACTCACACCCATAATCCCAGCAGTACCAAAACCCATAATCCCAGTAGATCATGAGTTAAGCTCAAATTCTAGAACTGCCTGCCCCATAACTGCATGAGAGTTTGGGGACAACGAGACACAAACCATAACAAGTGGTGAGTCCAAATCTAACTGTGTGGTCACATCTCTCATGCTGGGGCTCAGGAATCTATGTCATAGTGAAGTGATTCTCCCAGAGATTACTCTAGGCTAGCTAGTCTGTTGACCCCTTTTTAAAATTCTTCCTCTACTTTATTGTCAGATGTTTCTGTAATTGTTCTTTCCCCTCTAAAGTCATGTCTCCCTTTTTTTCTGACTTGATACATATTGAGACTCAGTGCCCTGTTACAGGATGTCCAGATCCCAGTACAACAAGGCCCACGCTGCTTGTGGAACAGCAGCTCCCACCCTTACCATGACACAGCCCCTGCTGCCCTTGCCAGGACACAGCTCCTGCTGCCCTTGCCAGGACACAGCCCCTGCTCTTGGGGCTTGCTTCTCTAGAACAGAGGCAGTGTTCTGTGCCTCTCTGACTCTGGCACTTTGTGCTCCATGCATTCAATGACAACAGGTAAATGAATGACCTTATCCAGCTCTGCTTGTCTCAACGTTTCCTCTATTCATGGTTGCTCTTCCTAGTCTGCCTTTCACAGCAAGACAAAGGTCTCATCTTGGTCTCTTGGGTGACTATTGGTTCTTCATTCTTTCAAGCATAGACTATCCCTTACTTTATTGCATCATAAACCTTCATCTAAATATCTGTTATTTATAGAAAAAATGCATCTAGTATTTAGTGAAATTACTTATAAACTGTATCACAAAGAAAGAGTTCAATAATAGCTCGAAAATTAGTTATTGAAGGTAATTATTGAAGACAGAGTGTGTGAGGTGGAGTTTTAGAAGTGGATTTGGAGCTGTGGTACCTGAGTTCAAGCTCTGTCTCTGCCAGTCACTAGATGTAGAATCCTACAGAAATCATTGAATTTTTTTTCTGCTTTTGTTTTCATTTGGTAATATGATTCTAATGGCTCGGCGAATTCCAAAGCCCATCCCCTGGGAACATTCGAGCTACCTTAAGAAATCCCTGGCTCAGGGTTCGCTCTTACATCCATTCTCTCTACCTGAACCAGTGCTCTTCCAGCAAGATAACCACCAGGCTCACTTGCTTCCTGCAAGTCTTTGATCATGTTGCATTCAGTGAGGCTCCCCCTGATCACTCTGGGGAAGAATGAAAAATCTGCCTTTGCCTTTTGTCCTGTCCCATCCCGCAGAATATCCAACCAGTCCTATCTTGCTACCGATTGTTTTCCTTTAGTGCTCAGTCCTCGACACCTTCCTGTACACATGTAACTTTCTTGCTGTGTTTCTCTATCTGTCTCTCCGCAGTAGAATCTAAGTCTCCGAGGCCATGACCCCGGTCAGTGTTGTATCAGGAGTACACAGAACAGTGACTGGCAGCTGATGCCTAGTGAATAGTTGCAGAATGAATAGGCCCATTTATAATGGGAATGACATTTAGAAATTAGCTTCGTAGAGTCCAAACTCTGTAACCCAAAACCATAAACATCATTTTATCTTTGCCTATTAAAATTGACTGAAAAATAGAAGCTTCAAGTCAGGAATAGGGGTAAAATTCTAGTAACAACAACAGA
This sequence comes from Ctenomys sociabilis, assembly GCA_004027165.1. NCBI lineage: Eukaryota > Metazoa > Chordata > Mammalia > Rodentia > Ctenomyidae > Ctenomys > Ctenomys sociabilis. The sequence continues at coordinate 15,448 of PVKA01005022.1, read as the reverse complement.
TCACATTGCTAAATAATTTCTAAAAAATATGTCAGAATGTGTTCTTCTGAACACATACCCAAGAGAATCCACCTATAATAAAATGATAATGCCTTTCATACTTTAATTATAAATTTCTACCATTTATTTTAAAATGTTTATATACTATGATACTACACATTCAGAAATTCTATAACATTGACTATTAATGATTTTTATGCTTATCTATTAGTAAGTCATAATAAGTCACATGAAGACCAAATCTCTCCTTCTGTAACTATAAGAGACGCTGGTGTGCCAGCACTTACGGGGCTGGGAACTGAAAAAGCAGAGCCAGCTGATCAGGGCCACTGTGGCTGCAGTGGTGATGGAAATAAGGAGCAATAGGGGCCTCCAACTCAAAAAACCAGAATGTGAGCTGTCCCATGCTATGAAGAAGACCGAGCAAGGCATGGTCTGGTTCTGGAAATGGCTTTTGATATGCTCTTCTAGAGGGATTCATTCCCCACCATTTCTGTCCAAGAAATATAATTACTAAAACTTTGTGTTCAGCACTTACCAAAACCAGGAGCAGCTTCATAGTGATTCTGAAGGCTTTGAGGGACCAAGAAGCCCATGCTGTGTGTTCATTTGTCTGCTTACATTTTCTCTCCATCTCACCATTTTTGGACTTTATTTTATTGGGTTAAACTGGACATTTCAGTTTCTTGCTAGGAGCATTGAGAAACACTATGCTGCTACAGATTCATAGCTAGCAAGTGTTCTAGGAGGAGCAGGATGACAAGGAGGAAGAAAAGGAGGGAGGAGTGGGGAAAGAAGGGGAGGGGAGGAAGGAGGGGGAAGGTAAGGGAGAAGGAAGAGGAGGGGGAGAGAAGGGAAAAGAAATGAGGAAAAAGAAAAGGAAGGAGAAGAAAAGGAGGGAGAATTGGAAGAAGGAAGGAAAGAAGGAAGGAAGGAAGGGGGCAAAAGAGGGAGGGAGGGAGGGATGAAGGGAGGAATGGAGGGAGGGAATAAGGAAGGAAGAAAGGAAGGGCAACCAACCCAGCAAGCAATAATCCCTCAAGTAATGGACTCAGACTAGGTGCCTATGAATGGGTGAAGGAACAGAAAATGTACATATACACAATGGAGTATTCATCTACACAGAATGAAATGACATTATTCTAAGAAAAATGAATGGCAGTAGAGATCATCATGTTAAACAAAATAAGGAAGAGTAGACAGGTATGTATGTCATGATTTTTATATCAATAGAATCTATAAAAAGAAAAGCAGCACGAAAGTAAAAAGAAGGCTATTCAAGATGGGGAAAAGGAGGCCAAAGGAAAGGGACAACATTATGGAGTGTCCCTTCAAATATCTACCCTTGGTTTCAGGAGCTTGGAAAGCCTCTATTTCTATCACAGCCCACTGCTCTCCGCCACCACTTGTGCCCACCTAAGCTATGAGACAAGAATTTTTCATCCACGTGTTTCTTGAGTGATCCATCTCCAGACCGTTGGTCCTCAAAGCTGGTCCACCCCTGTGACTCCCATGACACTGCACATGTGTGGCCCAGATTCACCATCTCATCTACAAAATCCAATTTCCCTAGGGAAAAGTGACTGAGACACATTTCTGTTCCCATTGTGCTTAAGTTATGGTAAGGATTAAACAAATATTTCTTGACAAAGCAAGTGAAAGGCTCAGTGAACTAATTTTAAGTGCAGCATTTGGCCTTTAATTCAATACTTACTTGTATTTTGCAATCACATCTAAAAAGCAGTTATCTTTCCACTATTTAAGTTGTAACATTATAATCTATATATAATTAATATAGTACTCAAAAATGAAAATAGCTTCTGGACAATACTTCTTCATTGTACTTATGTCTCCTTATGATGATACTTATGATGTACTTATGATTCTTCTAATTCAAATCAAAGCTACACAAAATGCAACACACTAGGAGGTTTACGGTCTATGCCATCTGAACGTAAAATATGATAGATGGCCTATAATAAGTATTATACTCTACAATATAGAGTTGATAAAATTCTCAAGGGCTTTACATGGATATCAAAGGTAATTTCCCAGTAAGCTCATGACTGATGATATCAAAATATTATTGAAGGGGCCGGGGAGATAGTTCAGTAGAATAAGCACTTACCTGGCAAGCTCATGGTACTGAGTTCAATCCCTGGTACTGCAAAAAAAAAAAAAAAAATTACTGAAGACTTTAATCTGAGGGAGGTACAATTAACTGAAAAGATCACCTATTATAGCTCTGTTTCATTTTCATTTCTGAGGCTAATAGTTTAATAAATGTTTCCACTTTAATCATAAACTAATGTAGCTTCATCCATCTCTATAACTTGTAGGCTTATTGATTGTATTTCTTGCAATTTTATACTTTTCTTGTTCCCATAAATCAAATTCTTAATTCCTTGAATTGTTTCATATTCTTTCCTGTTCCAAAAATTCTTAAATATGTAAAATTCTAACTCATTAAATCAGAAATGTAGAGTTCATACTGTTATCAAGCTAAATATTTTGGGTCACTTGGTGTCCAAAGGGCACATGGATGGTAATTAGACATTACACATTTCCCCCAGGTTTCTGTATTTTCATACTTCCTTAAATAGATGACTTTTTCAGCAGCAGTAGACAAAAACCTCACCTTTGTATTTCATAATTTTAGCATAATGTCTCTTGTAAATATATGGAAAAACTGAAGTAGATTCAAAGTTTTTCCACTCTATATTTGTTAATAGGCTAGAGACATTCCAAACCTCCTGATTGAAAAACAGCAACAGGGGCTGGGGAGATGGCTCAGTGGAATAAGTGCTTCCCTGGCAAGCTCAAGGGCCTGAGTTCAATCCCCAGTTCCGCAAAAAAAAAAAAAAAAAAAAAAAAAGAAAAACAGCAACATATACATGCTGTTCAAGCTATCTTTGTGAAGACTGTTTCCAATCAAACTGTCCAAAATATGAACTGAATCTGAGAGTGATTTAGGTTGATGTAATCGGACAGAGGTGCTGTGGCTTGGGGTTGGTGACGGTAACAGTAGTGCACTGTCAGTGATGGGTGAGGTGAGAAGCCCGGATGAGGCCGCCGGATGCCCACCCAAAGTGTGGTCTCCAGACTGCACCCATCCACTCGTGCTCTGAGAAGTCTCACACACACTAGTGCCTTTGTCCTCCAGTCTGGGTCCCCAGGTCTCCCAAAACCTGCTGAGGTCTTTCTTACATATGCTAGTTCATGATCTACATGAATGAGCTTCTAGCGGTTCCTGAAAGCAGGCGCAGGGGCCAAGGGTTTGATCCTTAGGCCTACAGTGCTGGCCCGGCTCCCAGGGTGTGCTGAGACTACAATTGAGACTGGGTGATGAAGAAGTTCTAAGTAATTTTGAAGAATAGTATTTGTTGCTATGTTTTTGTGGGAAGAGACAATCAATGTTAGCATTCACCTTGAGTTTCACTTTACAAAAACACTGCATCCTCAAAGCAGCTGCTATTTTGATTCAACATAGGCTGATTAACTTGTATGGCATTCCACATAAGATTAGTTGAGTTTTTAGATATAATGCATGAAGAAATCTTATAAGTGACAGTAAAACTTCAGGGGACAACTAACCTGCCTATGCATGGTTAGTGTTCTTTGCCTTGTCAGTCATAACTGAACAGCAAGATACTATATTTTTTTCTTTCTGAGACAGGGTCTTGCTATGCAGTTCAGGCTGACCTTGAGCTCACTTTGTAGCCCCAGGTAGTCTCAAAATCACAATGATCCTCCTGCCTCAGTCTCCTGCGTGCTGGGATTATGGACATGAACCACTACACTTCACTGAACATCAAGATATTTTTTAAAAATAATTTTATTGAGAAAGAAGTAGCAATGAAAGATATCATTCCTGCATCTTGCACTATGAATAACTACTATGACAAAAACAATATGCATTATATTAATTATTGTAACTGTCCTACTAACCTGTTTTGAAACTATCTCATTGCTACTTCTTTCTCAACAAAATTATTTAAAAATATTTTTAAGAGAACTCCACTAACTTTTCATAGTCACCTTCCACCCTACAGAGTCCCCATGGCTTTCTTGTTATTCTCCTGGGAACAAAATTCCTGTGTATTGAAAGCTTAGAATTGAAATAACTATCATGTATAAGCAGTTCATTAGAAATCTTTGCCCATTTTCTGGAATCAAGTCCTCAGTCAACAACAAGCACCAGCAGAGCACATCCTACCTGGTGTCTGATGAATTAATGAGAGCTGAAGGGTCAGTCACATGGAAATACAAAACTTTCTTCTCTGCCTCATGCTTCTACGAAATGTTTCACAGGAATCATGGAGTGAAAAGCCCTTCCTAACTTCTGAGTCTCAGAGAGAAGTTCAGATCCACCTGTTCTGAGAGGGCCTGAACCAGATCTTGGTAGCCTCGCTGATCTTTGCTGACTTGATCTGCATGATTTTAAGACTCACTCATTAATCCAACCTATATTTACTAATAGCTACAGTGTTCAAGACTATACATGAAACATAGATTGAGCTGGAGACGAAAAGACCAAAGAGACAGAGAATATCATTAAACACTGATCTTATTCATAGCATTAAAGTGTCCTTCCCTGTTTATGATTGTGGAGAAATGGAAAGAATTCACGTTTTTGAGCTGGACCATGAACGTTTCCCCCAAGACAGGGTGAAAATGCATAGTGCTGACATACCTTTTGCTCTTTTCTTGGCATTAGAAAATGAGGCCCAGCGCAGGAAGCACTGGACTCACCTCTTGCTGGTGCTCAGGACATTTTTGCATAGATTAATCAGCTCTGAGGACAGTCAGGGTCCTCCAAGGAAAAGAGGGGAAATGTGGCTCATTGCGACCTGTCGCATAAAAGAGGAAAATCCACATTTGAATCAGCTTGAAGGTCAACCGAGAAAAGGATCACATAAATGCATTCCTTTTCCCCAAGGCTAGGCTACTGTCAGCAGAAGATGATTGAGTTAGCGAAGGCATTTCCCCTTTCTTTCTGAAATCTTCAGTGCTGTGAATTCCTCCCATGCATACTGCCTCCGCTGCACTCCCCTCCGCACACACTTTCAAAGGAGAGCATCTGGGTCTGCCAGCCGCACAAACCTTCGCAGTGACCTGCACCAGGTTCTCAAGGCAAACACACAGCATGATGGAAGGAAAAGCTAAAATTAGTTTAAATGGTTTAAAATACCTCTTCCGTTATGTGGGTGAGGAACGAGAATGCGATCAGAGCAGATAGCCGTGCTCTTTCGGCACCTCACCTCGAAAGTGGCGCTGGGGGACTGGGGAGATGGCTCAGTAGAATCAGTGCACTTCCCTGGCAAGCACAAGGACCTGAGTCCAATCCCAGGTTCTGCAAAAAGTAAATAAAGAAATAAAATAATAATAATAAATAAATAAAGTAGTGCTGAAAATTATACAGATTTCAGTTTTTGTTGTTCTACCTCAATAGTCTCAAAAAATTTCCTCCCCTCCCCTTATGCCTAGTGATCACTGCCCAGGATGGCTGAAGAAATGATCTTCTAAATGAATGAATAACCAACCAGGTTATAGATGTAAAAACAATTTGATTCTTTTTCTTTGGCCCAAGAAATTATGATTTATGTCACAGATTTATTTTTATCATTTTCTAGTTCTCATTTATCATATTGTCTTATATTGGAAACTGGTTACATTTATTTCTGTAATAGATTTTTAGAAACAAAGAAAGACTTAGTTTCATATGGATAACTCTGTAATAGAGATACAAGTCTGGTATAAATTCTTTCTATTTTGCTTTCCCTTTAAAAACATCCTACTAATTTTCTGCCTAATATCGTTGGCTCAAGGAGTGTTAGAATTTCTCTTACATCCTTAATGTTCTATCTCGTTATTACTTCTTGCTCCATTACTAATACTCACAAGTAGGGTTTTAACATGTGCAAAAATCATCTGGAATACTCCAAGCTGTGAGATCCAGGAGATGCAAGCTATCCAAGAAGGACTTGATTCATTTAGCATTGCTCATTTAAAATATTTTCTTTGGTTGCTCTAGTGCTTGTTTTAAATATTCAAGTGTTTCAGTTGAAGATTTATTATGCCCATTAGTATTGCTTTGTTGAAACTGTAGTATGCATTCTAACAAGTATCTACAATTTATGGGGCTAAATTCAAAGCTGTATAATTATTGTATTAATTTCCAACTCATTCACTTGTCATTTTTTATTTCCAAGTCTTGCCGCAAAAAAAAATTTCTAAAATTAAAAAGGCTCTTGTCCAACTTGGATTTTGTTCAAAAGCTAATAGTTTCAGCTTTCAATGAAGTAAAAGTCAGCTGTAAAATGTATCGTTCATTTTTTTCCTGTTTTACCTATAAGGGGTAGGTCACCAAAATTCAGGAAAACTGGTAAAGTGTTATGGTTTATGTCTAGATGTATCCTCACAACCCCAGGCAGTCCCAGGTGAGGCTCATTCAGAGATGGCTGGATCTACAGTGTGTGACAGTGGGATTGATTCATGACCCAATGCTAGGATCATGGGCACTGGGATTAATGGTATGAGCGCTACCCACCCTGAGTGCTCTGTATAAAATAAAAGGATAAGTAGATGACCACAAGGTTGTCCTTTGTTGCAGTGCTACCTTCTGCCCACCACGAACTGTTTTTTCCTCTGGAATGTTGCCCTATCTTGGAACCAGCAAATTATGCACTGGAACCTCCACAAACTGAGAGACAAATGAACCTTTCCTCCCTTAACTTTGATCATTTGATCATTCTCATCAGCGATGAGAAAAGGAACTACAAAACCAAATTTGGTACCAGAGAATGGGGTCTTCAATCACTGTAGCTGAAGCTGTGGTTCTGGGGCCATTGGAACTGGTTTATGTGAAGGAGAAGGGGTAGGGAAGGTTTGGAGATACTGGATAAAAAAGTATAGCTGAAAACCTTAGACTATATTTGATGGAAGATTCTGGTCAATGTTCAGGAGACCAGAATGCTGATAGAATTGGTGCTGTAAATACCAGGCTCAGGAGCTTTCTGCTGGGCAGGACTGCCCTGGCTGTTGGACTCCAGACTATGTATGTTATACCTTAGCAGAAAGTTTGTTTGCATTTTGCTTCAGTCCAGAGACTTTGCCTGAGACTAAGATTAAGGGCAGCAGACTAATTAATCTGGGAGAAGTAATTTCAAGGCAGACTAATGTGGAGACAGTGGCATGACTACTGCTGGGGGTTTTAGCCAGTCGATGTTGAGAATGAAAACAAAATACTTAACAGAATGATTTAAAATATTTTGAGTTTGGCCAGAAAAGAAATGCAAGTAAAGCTGAAAACTTGGAAGAGAGAGCAGAGAAGATTTTGATTGCTGTGAAAGGAACAGGAAAATAGAAAATATAGCCTGGGACATCACAAGAAGCAGCAGGTACACTCTTCACAGTCTCAAAGTCGGACTGCTTTTTGTTCTGGCTTCTCTCTCTCTTTTTTTTTTTTTCTTTTCTTATCTCTTTTTAAAATTTATTTTAAAGAGTATAGTAATAGTTGATATGAAATTGCAAATGGTATACAATTAGAAGACCAAGCTGACAGGCATGCAAGCATGGCTTTTGTATTACACATTGCTGTCTTGATGTAGTTGCTGATCACAGATATAGCAATGTCAGAAGTTGTTGACTTGAGCCTTTTACAGCTCAGCATATTAATATGGTTTTACTTTTTATTTTTTATTTTTATACTTTTCTGCTGGATGGTTAAGACCAAGATGAAACAAGACTTATGTGACAGGAAATATAACTTTTGAATCTGATAATGTCAGTCAAATCTCCTCAGGATTTACCCTGGAACCCTGTACCACACTTTGTAGATCCTTTGTCAGTGTCAGCCATGTGGATGAGTCATGGCCATTTCTTGACCAATTTGCTGCCTGTGAAAGCCTGAAAGAATGTTTTCTATCCATGTGACTCTCCTGAGCCACACTCTACCTCATCGATCATGTTCCTCTGTGGCCCTATAATCTCCTTGATCAGAAAGCATGGGGTCTAGGGTGTTGGCTCAGGGGAATAAGCCTTTCCTGTCAAGCGCAAGGGAATAAGTTCAATCCCCAGTTCTGGAAAAAAAAAAGAAAGAAAAGAAAAGAAAATTTGGGACACAACTGAGTTACATGATGTTACAGTGTAAGTTCTCCTATGTCCTGAGTCTTCACTAATCTTGTAAGACCCTGAACTATTTCATCCGTGACCCCTTTTACAGCTAGAACTGTGGAATTATCTGAAGGACCTTATCTACATTTCACAGAGATGCCTATGAATTGGTCATTAGGGCCTGTAAACAATTTTTTCTGGGCTGAAGAGATGGCTCAATAGAATAAGTGCTTCCCTGGCAAGCACAAGGGCCTGAGTTCAATCCCCAGTTTGGAAAAAAACAAAAAAGAAAGAAAGACAAGAATGTTTTCTTAGTTTCTTAAATGTGTGTTTTCCTCAATATAATTAATTTTCTTTTATTAAATAAAACAAATAATTATCATCAAGTAGAACTTATAGCATTATCTATCTGTTCATCACCTACCTACTGCTATAGCAAATTTCTGATTCATCATCAAAAATGAAAAATTTTTTAAAACTTCCCCTATAAGCAGCTGGGCATGGTGGCACATGCCTGTAATCCCAGCACTCGGGAGGCAGAGGCAGGAGGATTGTTGGTGAGTTCGAGACCAGCCTGAGCTACAAAGTGAGCTTAGGCCAGCCTGAACTGCAGTGAGACCCTGTCTCAAAAAGACAAAAAAAAAAAAAAAAAAAAAAAAACTTCCCCTATAATAAATGTATGGTGCATTGAAAGCTTTCATGATTTATTTACAGATAATTCTAGTATCTATTTTTCTAACTTTTCTTAACAGTGGCACTCTTCCTCCAAACATCAAGACAAAGTAAAATTTCTTTGGCTCATCTGGAAGGAGGAATTCAGGGCTCCGTCAGCTCAGTGCTTCTTTCACTGGTCAATGTGTTTTCTAAGGCAACCTAAAGGATACTTGAGGCTGTGAAAGCAAATAATTTACTTTCAATTTAGTCTCAATTCAGATCTTGAATGAATTACACCACATTTTGTAAAGTCAGTTTCCTTCAATGTAAATCAAAATTAATTATAAATTTCATATATTATTGTTAGATGAAATGTAACAACATATCAGTAAACCTCTATAAATATTAGTTTCCTTTCTGTGTAGCTAGCAATTTGTTTCTTCTATTGAGAATTGGAGGTATTAAAAGAAAAGTTTTTGGGCAGGAGAGATAGCTTAGTGGTCTAAGCATGTTCCTGGCAAGCACAAGGACCTGGGTTCAATCCCTGGTACAGCATGGAGCCTGGGCCTACCAAACCGGCCACTAAGACTGGACGTGGTGGCCCATCCCTTCATCCTAGCACTGGGGAGGATGAAACAGGAAGATCACAATGAATCTGAGCTGTATAGAAAGACCCTGTACCAAATATGGATTTAAAATAGCAAAGAACAGTTTTGTAAATCATCTATGACACCCCTGTTATTATGTGTGCTCACCATACAGTCTCCTACCACATCACGGTTTTTCTCTGCATCAGATCTTACCTGTGTTTTTGCAGGGCAGCCTTGATGTTGAAAATATTAGCCTGGTTTCATATAAATACCTAGGATGATATATATGGCCAATTTTAGGACACTGTTGACCTATTCTACAGGCCTTTTATATTAGACTTAGAAGCTTCTTTTACAGCAACAATCATCTAATTTTTCTTTTGGTGTTTTAATCATCAGAAGATAAGCAAGATAATATCATCGCTTTCCTCTAAAACACTCAGATCTTTTGATCTGTAATAACCTCAAAATAACAGAAACTATTCAAATACAGCAAATGGTAAAGTAACTTAGGTTTTAAATATGTGTGGAAGGAACAATTGGGATGAGCTAAAGGAGAAAAGAAAAAATTATATATATATATATATATAATTGTATTACTGCTGTATTGAAAGGAGCAGTCAATGCTTAAATATTTCATTTTTTACCAATCTTACAGGCTAATGTCTAGTAATTTGAGCAACTAATCTGAAGACACTATGCACTATAGCAACTATTGTTGAATTTCTATCATTTGGTTTAGAAAAATTCTGTATCATTTCTCATGATCTTTTTACTTTTTTTTGTACTCTTTTTAGGAATGAAAACAATTTTATGAACTGTGTCTAGAGGCACATAAAGACATAGGGAGCTGTGTCACTCCATCAGGGCCCCTGCAGTCTCTGCTATATTTCATATATTCTGTTTTACATAATGGAGCCTCAGGCCTCCTGGGTCATCAGAAGACCAGCTTCAAAGTGCTGAGAAGCCAGGCATAATCTCCTTCTAACTGAGTTCACATAAGTTGTTTCATTTAAAGTTCAATTAGTACAACAACAAGCCCAACTATGAAGAAAATGCTCAGGTAGCAAGCCCTCTGATATGGGTTCATAGGGTCACCTTCTTCTAGTCCCTGGAGCAGGAGACAGAGCGGGTATAGAGGGAATTTGGGCTTTTTTAAAATTTCACATGCCCTTGAAAACAAGCTGCATGGGATTTTAGGGTATGTACTTCAAGTTCAACACTGGTCCACCTGTCTTCTGTGCTAGCCCAGAATTTTTTTTCATTATGAGTAATACTTGCCTTAGTTCTTCGAACTACAGAGAAATCCCCCATTATATTTGGCTTCTATTCTGGAGTAATACATACACAGCCTTACATTCACTGGATGCCTGATTACAGATGCATGGGTGAAATGAGAAAAATTTAATTGCTGAATCTGGAGGATTTTCAGAAAATAACTTCTGAAACTTTTCCTCAGTTTTTCAGAAATGGACTGATTCAGCTGAGCTGGCCATTCAGTTGAGCTTTCCTGGTGATGTTTCCAGCTTTCTTGGCTCTGTGCCTAATCCTTGCTCTTTTAAATGATGTCACAACTTCTGCTCCAGGTCAAATTTCCTCTCCAAACTCTGGGCCATCCTGATAAAATTTTTCACTGTTCTCACTGTGCCGTCGCAATGTTCTAGCTCCTTTTACTGATTTTTCTCTGAATTTTGTTGCTTTCTTGTACTTCTAATTTCTGTTTCTAGGTGGCACAGCTAGGATCTGGACCAGCGTAGGCCTTGCTGCTCCACAGCCGTCCTGTCCTCCATATCCAGCGCTGCATCCCGCTCTCCCACCTAAACGCTCTTTTCTTCAGTCCATCTTCTTCTTGGGCATTTTATTCAGACCTTCCTACTTGGAAACTCACAGAGATAGTCCATCTATAGACTATCACTTATAAAAATATTCTAAAGCCAACAAATATTTACTGTTCAAGTTCTCAGGTTCATCTACTTCCTCCTGATTCTTGCTAGTAAACTATGCAAGTGCCACCCAGAAGGGTCGTCTTTTGAAACCTATAATAATAGTTTTACAGTACCAAAATATCTCAAGCAGACAAAGAAGAAAATTCACTATAATTTCCAACGAAAGCTTTTCGTTGAGGTCTTATTATAGGCTAGCATTTCTGAAAATGTTCAATTCTCCACAAAAATTATTGTCTTAAGGTTCTTGAAAGCAATAGGCATGACAAAATTCATTATAGTTCAGTGCAATTTGGTGGCATCAGAAATACATACTTCACTTGCATAATTTGGTCTGACTTGTTATGCAATGACACCGCTTAAAGACCCAGTTTGTTTATCCATAAGCTACCAAAATGTATAGAACACGTGCTGTCAAATGTTACTATTGCTTTTTAAAATGTTTTATTAAGTTTAATGAGAAAGAAAGAGCAATGAGACAGTCTCAAAATATGTTAGTAGGACAGTTATAATAATTAATACATTCATGCAATTCAAGACCATATTGTCTTTGTAGTGTTTATTCACAGTAAAAAATGCAGACATGATCTCTTGGGTAAACAATATTAGTACAAATCTTTCTTCTCATTGAACTAGAGAAAGTAGCCATATACCTGAATATTTTGTATATATGTATATTTTTTTCACAGCAAAATAGTCTTTCATTTAAAAAGATATTGCTATTGCTGTGCAAATATGGGCAGATATTTCTTTCATTGAATGTATTTTCATTGAAAATAAAACGTCCTGAAGTCAAATACAATGTGGCATGGATGGACTCTTTTAAATACCTGCATTTGATTTTATGGAAAAAGATAAAACAAAATTTCATAACAAAATAATCAGAGAACAGCAATGGTGAATACATACATGTTTTTATCTTTAAAGTAGTTGCTCAAGGTATAAGATATGGGCATAAAAATTCCTCCAATTGATATCAGCACAAACCTTCCTTTTTAATAATCTAAAACACACTAATAGTATAGCTGACTTTCACTTCTACTGTCCTTTCCCATTTCACCCATCCTAGTTCCTTTTTCCATTTAAACAAGTTATTCCCATTTTACAATATCTACTGTACATTTTAGACCTTATTTATTTGTTCAATTTTTCAAACAAGGGAGATAATACATTCAATGTTAATTAAGATGACATATCTCTGTGTTTAACCTGGAGGAAATATTGGAATAAATATTGGGTATTGTTAATTTAATAATCTTATGTATCTAAGCTTGAAAGAATACAGATCCTCCCCAATCCCGCTGGTGCCCGCCCAGCCCCAGAGACCTCCCGAGACAGCACAACCCACCGCCTGAGACAGCAGCTGACTCCAGCTGCCTCCTGGACCCCGCCCCAAGCTCTCCCAGCGAGTGGGAATTTGCACGACTCACCAGGCTTCCCAGATCAGTGAGAGTGTGGTGAGTCTGAGGGAGAGCCATTGGCTTCTTCCCACGTGTGCTACCCGGATCCCTGACCCCAAGCTCTCCAAGCCAGTGACTGGCCTGAAACCTCAGGACCCACTCACCAGCACCTCCCTGGATCCCCCGTCTTAAAGCCCGCTGAACAAGAGGGAATTTCCCCAATTCTCTGGGCATCAAAGTTCAGTGAGTGTAGAACTCCAGGTCCGCCGTGCCCAAGAGACATTTCCCAGGGATTCCCTGCCCCCCCCCCATAGACCGGTGAGAGCTCCAGGCACACTGGGCCAGAGAAACATTTCCAGGTGATTACCGGTCCCACCCCACAGCCCAAGACTCAGTGCAGGTCGGCCTGGAGTGAGAACTCCAAGCCCGCCACGCCGGAGGGACATTTCTCAGCAATCCTCGGTCCCATGCTACAGACTGAAACCCAGCACAGCCTGGCCTGTGAGTGAGGCTCCAGGCCCACTGCACTGGAGGGACCTTTCCCAGCCTTCTCGGGTTACGGCCTGTAGACCCGGACACAGCACAGGCTGGTGGACCCAGTGCAGCCTACTCAGTGAATAAGACCATCCACTATCCTTTTGTGAGCCCAGAAGACCCACCAAAGCCAAGGCCTGCCCACCTGGGGAATGACCTGCCTGACACAGGAGGGCTGACCCTGGGAACCAAAAGAGGGAAATCAAAGGAGATGCAGCAAAAAAGGAACTGAATACAACAGCTAGATACAGGATAGGCATACCTGGAAAATCTCAAACTTAATAGACTGGCACCTGAATCTCATAACAAGCTAAGGTTATAGCTGCACCAAAGCTCTACACAAAAGGTTAAAGTTATACAAAATGAAAAAGAGAAGGGGAAAAATGCAATCCCAGACCTGGAGTTCATCAGGAAGGGCAGAAGACACTAGCTCAGCTGCAATGAATGAACTAACAGATACAGTAGCCAAGGAACAACAGCAGAAAGCTATAGAGGAAATAAAACGAGAAATAATTCCCCAAATTAAAAAAGAAATATCTGAATACATAGTATCTGAAATAAAGAATGAATTCCAGAAACATTGGGTGGAAAAACTATGCTCACCCAGAACAAGTGCAGAGAGCACTATTCTAGCTGATATATATGAATTAAGAGCATCTGAAGAAAAGAAAGATCATGTGGAACTCAAAGCAGAAATAAGTTCTGAAATCAAAGGAGAACTTTTTGAAGTCATAGGATCTGAAATACAGAAACAAGTCCAGAAATGTACAGAGGAAATCCAACTTGGAAGAAACACAGCAGAAAAGGAATTAATAACTACCTCTAAAGAAAACATGGATAGGCTGGGGAGATGACTCAGTGGAATAAGTGCTTCCCTGGCAAGCGCAAGGGCCTGAGTTCAATCCCTGGTTCTGCAAAAAAGAAAGAAAGAAAACATGGATTAAAAAAATGGAGGAGATCAGAAATATGATGGATTCCTTGAAGGAGCAATACAGAAAAGAAATAGAACACATGAAACACAGTCAAAGGGATATAGAAGAACTAAAAATATCAATCACGAGTCTACAAAACCATATGAGTGAAAGTGAAGACAGAGTTTCAGATCTTGAAGATGCCGGAGCAGCTAGTGAAAAGGTGAGGAAGGATCTCTTAAAAGCAACGAGAATGCAGGAAAAAATAATCCATCACCTGCAAGATGACTCCAGGATGAACAATGTGAGAATAATTGGTATCAACGAGAATGAAGGAGTCAATACAAATGACATAAAAAGAATTTGGGGAGAAATAATTACAGAAAACCTCCCAAATATGAGGAAACAATCCAAAATTCAGGTCACTGAAGCATACAGAACACCAAATAACCTCAACCCAAGTAGAAACACACCGAGACATATAATAGGTAAGATCGCAGAAATCCAACACAAAAATAACATACTGAAAGCTGAGAGAGAAGAAGGAGCTCACATTCAAAGGAAAACACATCAGAATTTCAGCTGACTTCTCTACACAAACAATGAAGGCAAGGAGAGCATGAAGCAGAGTTCTTCAAGTCCTACACAAAAACAAATTCCAGCCCAGACTATTATACCCTGCAACACTCTCTTTCAAGTTTGATGGAGAAGTGAAATACTTCCACGACAAAGAACAACTAAAGAATTTCATGATGACAAAGCCATCCCTTCACAGGCTGCTGAAAGATGTTCTAGAGAGAGACCACAATGACCAGAACTCCATGAAGAGAATGGAAGGATCCCACTGAACAGGACAGTCAATTAAACACAAGTCACAAAGAAGTAAACAATACCAGGTAAGTATCATGAGAAACATAAGTCAGCACATTTCAATCATAACTATCAATGTAAACGGACTCAATTCTCCAGTTAAGAGAAATAGACTGGCAGAGTGGATTAGGAAACAAAATCCAACAATGTGCTGTATACAAAAACACACTTAACTCAAAAGGACATTCATAGGCTCAAAGTCAAGGGATGGAAAACAATACTACATGTCCCAGCACCTCAGAAAAAAGCAGGAGTAGCAATTCTGTTCTCAGACAGTCTCAACTTCAAACCAAGAATGATCAAACGACACAAAGAAGGCCACTATATATTGGTCAGGGGAAAAATTCAAGAGCAAGAAGTAACACTCATAAATATCTATGCCCCAAACATAGGAGCACCCAACTATGTAAGACAAATATTAAGGGACATGA
>PVKA01005021.1:0-94006 GCA_004027165.1 Ctenomys sociabilis | reverse complement strand
TCGCCTCCTGCCTCTAGTCTACCCCATGACTCCTTCACCTCATCCACTCTGCCTGATTGATTCCTGCTGCTCCTTCTTGACTTGCTTAAACCTTCCTTCCTTCATGTTACTTTAGTATTTTAGGGACAAAGCAGAGACAAAGAGGAGCAGTGCAAGCTCCACAGCAGAGAAAGGGGTGGTGGTGGAGGAGAGGTCCCAGGGGGTGGTGGGTAGACAGTGAGGACTGCGCCAGCAGACCAGGAGGGACAAGGGACATCAGCAGCAAGAATTTTGGCTCCGGCTGCAGGAGGCGGGAGCCATGAAGGGCTCTGAGTGGAGCAGGAAGAGCAGCTGCCCGAGGCTGGGCCAGGCAGGAGCAGAAGCCATGCGCGTCACCAAGGCCATGGTGGCGATGGTGAGCATGGGTGCTATGCAACAGTGCCTCTGATCTGATGCCAGACTGGATGGCGTTCACAGTCTTAGGAGGAAGTCGAGGCTAGAACTGCCTCCTCAGGGCAGCCCCAGCCCCCACCCAGCCCCACACCCTGACTTCATGAGGCACAGAGCACTGACCAAAGGCATTGCTGCGCGTCTCTGTCTCTTGTGCTGCTGTTGCCCCCCATCCCAACCAGGGACAGATACTATGTGCTGGTTGCTGCTCTGTCCAGGCACCCACAGCTCGGCAGAGGAGGCCAGGCATAGTGAGGGACGCCTGCAGGCTCATGAGGGCATGGGAGCTACACCCCTACCCCAGGGACTTGAGGGCTGGAAACATGAACAGTGGAAAGCTTGCCAGGGCAGGGACCCCATACAGGTCTGCAGAGCCAGTAAATTTGCAAACAGATAAGTTGAAAATGTCAATCTGCAGCAAGAGGGAAATGAGCCCGTGATGTCACAGAATTCACAGAGCAGTGGCTACTTGGCAAGTAGGTCTCCCATCAGCGGAGACCTAATTTTCAGCTTCAAAGGTACAGAAATTGATTCCCAGGGGTCTCACTGAGAAGGCAGCCTGGAGGGGGAGAAGGAGACCCACGTTTGCAGGGAGCCAGCATGTGCCGCAGGAGAGCTGCAGTCCTGCTGTACCGTGCAGGTGCACCAGCAGGGCAGCCTGGGCCAGGTGGGGCCTCGTGGCGCAGCCCAATCAGCCAGAACCCAGGCAAGGAGCACGGGGGCCACAGGACCAGCATCCTGAGCCAGCACCTAGGCACCCCAAGCCCTGCTTGCCACCCCCAGGTGTTGCCTGTCTTGATCACTTTATTTGTTGTTGGAACAAAATACCCAACACTCATTTCTTAAAGAAGTTTATGATAGCTCGTATTTCAATTCCTGGCTCAGAGACAGGACAGCATGGTACAGGGGTAGGGTAAAGGAAAAGATGCTTGCCTCATGATAGAGAGTGAAGGGAGGAGCCGGGAAGGGAGGTACACCCTTTCACATCCCAAGCCCAGGGACCTGCCTCCTCTGACCAAATTCCACTTCCCACCACCAACTCAGGGGGGCTCTTCAGGGCCACCTAAATAAAAATCGTTATGCCAAGCTAAGAAAGACAGACAAAAAGATCATTGCCTGGGCAGGCGAGATAGTTCAGCAGACTAAAGCACCTGCTTAGGGTAAGCTTAGGCAAGGGCAAGGACCTTGCCTGGCACCACATGCTGCACTAGCCCTGCCCCCAGGGTGGGCTGAGCCAGCGAGAGTCCAGTATTGGTGATGCACTCCTGTAATCCCAGTGCTGGGAAGGCTGAAAACAGGAGGATCACCACAAGTCCAAGCTGCATAGTGAGACCCTGCAACAACCAAATACGTTATTTTGTTTTAAAGGTCATTGTCTGATTCTATCCCTGTGAAACACCCATAAGAGGCAAATCCATGAGACACAAAGCAAGTTGGTACAGGGAATGGAGAGTAACTGCTAACAGCTTTGGGTGCTGAAAGTTCTGCACCCAGGTAGTGATGCTGGCCACATGCCACAACAAATGTAATCAGTGTGACTGAATTATACACTTTAAAATGGTTACCATGGTACCAGGCATGGTGGTACACACCTGTAATCCCAGCACTTAGGAAACTGAGATAAGAGGATCATTGCGAGTTCAAGACCAGCCTGGCATACAAAGTAAGTTTAAGGGTAGCCTGAACTGCACAGTGAGACCCTGACTCAAAAAACAGACCAAAAAAAAAAAAAAAAAAGTAAAATAGTTACAGTGATAAATGGATATTTTACAACTTTTTAAAAATAATTGCCCAAAGTCACCCTGATGACCACAGGCTGAAGTCTTCTCTGGTCACTCGGGTGTATCATGGGCCCTTCCCTTAGGGTTGGGAGCCATGCTGGGGCAAGGAAGGTGGGCAGAGTTGGGGGCACAGGCTGCTGGGCCACAGGCAGCAGCATGATGGGAAGGTAGCAGGCTCTCCATGGCCCAGCCCATCAGCCATGGGACCCCAGACACCTCTCTAGCCTCCAGATACCTCTTCTATAAGGTGACAAGGTAGGAAAGGACAGACAGGCTCTGGGGAGCCCGAGTGGAACCTGACACCGTCTTCTGATCTTTGGGGACATGAAGACAGCCTGCTTAGTCCCTTCCGGTACCACGCCCACCTCACACCAGGCTCTCAGACCTCAAGCCTCTAAACCTCTGGAATCCATCTGGACATGCGAGAGTGTTTCCTTTGAGAATCAGAAAACCCAATCATGGCTTCCCTGGAAGGGTGCCCAGAGCAAAGCAGAGAGCACACACTGGTGGTGGCAAAGTAAGCAGCTGCTGCAACGGCCTTAGCCCGCCTCTGTCCAAGTTCCCTGTGAATCTCGGTCCCTCCCATTGCAGTGTGTGGGGGGAGCACTGGCCTGGAGATTAGAGGAGATATACTTCACACACACCTAGGATGCTTGGCACTCGGGCCAAATCACCTGCTCTGTAGTGTCAGCCCTTCAGCAGCCCTGCCTTCCCCTCCGCCTGCAGCCCCCCTACCACCCAATCCTGCAAAGTCATGACTAGGTAGGCATTGTTTCCTTATAAATGGCCCCAGCTCAAGTACACGAGCAGTCTGCTATAGCAACAGAAAATGCACTAAAACTGCAAGTATGGTTTCCCTCCTTGGGATGCTTCCCTCAAGGACAGTGCCTCACATTCACACTGGGGGCAATGACCATTCTCCCTGAGCAGCACCAGCCTTCTGGGGCACTACCTGCCTCTTTGGACGAAGAATCCCTACTGACTCCAACCTACTCCTTCAAAGGGAAAACATGCATTCTCCGTGGACGCTGGTGTGGTTAGTGGGGACTCAGTTTACCTGAGGTCCCACTGAGGTACCTGGATGGCACTACCACTGGGTCTGGGATGGCACCCAAAGGCCAACATGCTAAAGGCTTGGTCCTTGGCCCATGCATTCTCAGAGGGTGGTGGAACCATGGGGCCCAGGTGGAAGAAGTTAGGTCACTGAGGGTGTTTTTAAAGGGACAGCGGGACCCCTGTCCCTGCTCTTCCTCCCTTCGAGTTCTAGCCATGAGATGAACAGTCTTTTCCACTACAAACACCTCCCAGGATGTGCTGCCTCATTGCAGGGCCCAAGCAGTAAAGCCTCCAAAATCTGAGTCACACTAAATCTTCCCCATTTTTAAGTGAATTGTTTCAGGTAGTTTGCAGCAGAAAGCTGACTAACGCTGTCTTCCGGGTTGGGGCCCTCTGACCACCCCCACCCCGCCCTGGAGCATTTCCCTCATCTGAAACAACCACTCTTCCCCCTGGGGCCAGCTTCTTCCACCTGTACCTTCTTGGCAACGTGTCTGGTTTACTAAGGCAGCATCCTCGTTGCCCTGTGTGGTTGTGAATTTTAAGTACCTACTTTCTATCCTTCTGAGGGATTGGGGATAATGGGGGAGGCTGCATCGTGAGTCATCCCATCCCTTGATCCTTTTCTCTTTGTTGGATGCCCTGGCTTCCTCCTGTCTGCAGCCAGGTGCTGCTGATTGAACGTCAGGCTCTGTGCTGCAGCTTGGGAGCTGAGCTGAACCTGGGCCCTTCCTTCCCATCAAGTTTTACAAAATTAAAAGGAGTTTATCTTTACCAGCCTCGTAATCACTTGGGAAGATCAGGAATGTCCTAAGGCATTTGGCAAATGCTCAGGAAGTGCTTCTCCCTTCCTGACTCCCCTGTCTTTCACTGGCTTGTCACTTCCTCCCTAGACCCTGCAGCAGTTAGTGCCTCAGGTAATGAGTTCTGTAGGCTGTCAGAAGAGAGCTAGTTGTCCCAGGGCTGGGGCTGACTGCTGCAAGATTCTTGGAGGATGACACAGAACCCTGAAGGTATGCTAGGCCTGAAATAAGTAGGGAGGGATAAAGGGGGCTGCAGGCTGGGAGTGGGGTGTGGTATGATGAGGCATAAGAGAGTGTCTGGTTACTCAGAGATCAGGGACTCCAGTGCCACCAGGGACCAGGGAGGTGGCACAAATATGTGAGCAGTGCTGAGTCCTGGAGAGCAGGAGGACTGAACCCCAGGAGCACACTTAGCAAAAGTACCCCCTGGCTGGCCTGCTGCTCACCAGAGCATCCTGAGCCAGTCCCCTAGGAGACTGCAATGGAAGGACATGAAAGTATCTTGAAAAAATATCATAACCCAACAGAACATGTCTGACAGCCACCAGATTGCAAACTCAGGTTTGCACAGAGGGCCTCATAAAAGCATGAGGGACAAGTGCACAGCAGACAGACTCCACGTGACTGGGCCCACGGAGGCCTCCTCCCTTAGCAGGACCCCGGATGTCCACCTCCATCTCTCTATCTTTGCTGAGGTTTAGATGACGTAGCAGTTGATATGAATCATCTGTCTTCTGGGACAACAGTAGCTGAGGTCCTCAGGCCCTGACCACCAGAAGTTCCAGAAGGCATATGGGATCAGAAAGGAATGCTGGTGATTAGGGACAGGGAGCGACCTGGATGTGGGGCCTGCCTGCAGACCAGAGATTTAGAAAGAGATTTCCCCAGGAGGCAGGGAAAGGATGCACGCACTAGAGCTTAGACTCTGGCGCCATCCAGTGACCATCTATGTAAACTGCAGCTCTCGCGCCTTGACCTGTTCTGGCTGAAAAACAGCTGGCAGAAAAATCTGGGTGAGAATCCTAGGTTTTGCATCACAGACCATGTTTCCTCAGCGCTGCCTCTCCCTACATTTTAAATAGCTTCATAACTGATGGCTTCCTGTGGACACTAGATTGTGAGTCTTTCTTTTTCTTTAGTCCTGGAGATTGAACCCTGGCCTCTGCACTGAGATACATACATCTCCAGTTCCTTTTTTATTTATTTATTTATTTTATGGTAGCAGGAATTGAGCCCAGGACCTTGATGCTTGCCAGGCAAGCGCTTATTCTACTCAGCTATCTCCTGACCCCCTTTTTATTTTTAAGACAGGTTTCTTGCTAAATTGTTAAATTGTCCAGACTAGACTAAAATCTGCAATTGTTGTGCCTAGGCTCTCAGAGTACTAGGATTATAACTAGGCACCACCAAAACTAGCTTAGAAAGTAAGTTTCTAGGGACAACAGCTCAGGCCTGACCTGGCCTGGCTTGGTCCTCTCTGAAACTCACAGGGCCTGCTCAGTCATGGATATGGTGGCCCAGAAAGAAAGCTCACTGCTATTCTGCCCTCACATCCTTGGCCAGCTTCCTGTAAAGGGAGGCCATGCCATGTGCATGTGCATTTGTGCGTCTGTACCTGTGACCCACAGCTCCCACCACTGCCTCTTCACCTTTGGCCTTCCTGGCAGTGTTCCCATTTACAGTCACAGAGTCTCCAGGGAGGCCCAGGCACCGAAGCAGGGATTGCAGCAGCTCCCTTCCACAGCCTCCTTGCAACAGCTTCGAAGCTTGTCTCTTCCTCCCTCCCCCTTCCCATTTCCTCCCCTCCCCTCCCCCTCCTCTTCTCTACCATCATATGACCACATTAGGGTGTGCAACTGGGCTGCGCTGAGGCCTCCCCACCCACCCCTGGCATCTGTGTCCCTGTGAGGAAGGACGTGCCACTGTGGAGACTTCTGACCACCAATAATCCATATATGACTCAAATCACAAAACCAACCCAAGGCTTAACACTGCCATTAGTGAGGCTGGGTGAAGCGAATGGTAAGGCATTGCCAGCATGCAAGAGGCCTTGGGTTCATCCCCAGCACCACAGGAACATAAAGCATTGTTGGTGATGTCCTACACCTGCCAGCTGATACCACATGCACACAGCCAGGATCCCTGAGGGCCCTTTGCACCTCTAGCGCAAGGGCAGACACAACACAGTGTCCCTGATGGGCAGCCACTGTCCCTGGTTCCTTTTCTCCTGCCACAGTTAGGTCACACCCACCCACACCTGTGCACCTGGCAGGCTCGGCACAACTGCTGTGAGTACAATGCATCTTCTGCAGGTGTGCCCACTAACTCAAGGCCAAGCTGCCCACTAACCTGGAGGTGGTGGGTGTGGATCCCAGTCTGCAACTTCAACTTTAGACCCCCACCATCCAGTCTCACCAAGCCTCCAATCTCTCAATGGGAAACTTGGATCAGAGCTTGTAATGGTTGATACATTGTGCTAAGCTGAGAAGTTTAGAAGCATAACTGAGCCACTCAGCATGAGGCCAGGGTCCTCACTTTATAAACATTGTCATCTGTGAAAGAGGAGGGCAGGGAGATGGTGTGAGTGCTACACCCACCCCAGGCGGGCAACTGCTTCAATGTGAAGGAGGAAAGAGCTTCCCGCTCTTCCCTGCCTACTGCCCTTGTTGCTTTGCCTAGAAGGGCTGCCCTCTGCCGTGTGCCACCCAGCCTTGGAGCCAGCAGATTACAGACTGAAACCTCCACTAACTGTGAGCTAAGTAAACCTTTCCTTCCTTCATTTTGGGCATCAGGCATTTATTTCATCCCAGCAATGAAATAAAAGTAGCTAAGACAGAGCAGTTGTTACAGACACTGCTGCTGGGTTGCCACAGATACAAGCACTCCCCACCTCTGGGCCCTTTCTTTAATGCTTCAGCTGCTCACTCAGCATGGTATCCATATTGGAGGGGTCAGTGCTGGCTGCTCTGCCACTGGGGGATCTGTGGCCAAGGTCAGCAGCAGAGAGAAGAGGACAGAAGGGTCAGACAGCACTTTCCAAAGGATCAGAAGGCAGACAGCACCCTGGCCACATCACTTGGCCCCCTGGAAAAAGCATGCCCAGAATATCCAGGTGCACAGACTTCGCTTGCTAGTGGGGTGTGTGAGATAGGCTCTTGCCATGTGGCCCAGGCTGACCTCAAGCTTGCACTGATCTCCCGCAGGGATCGTAGGCATGTGTTACCATGCCAGGGGGTGTGAGCTGCTTCTCTAACACAGGCACAGAGAAGCCTGCTACTCAGCACGAAGGACTTTCAAAGATGGGTCCACAATCACAGTGTGAACCAGAGAGGTAGGAGAGGGGCAGGCAAGGGCTCTCCTGGCCAGAAAGTGAGCAACTCCTTGTGGAGTAGAAAGCAACCAGGGCACCCCCGTCCATTCTGCAAGGGCTCAGCCACTGGCCCACAGCCTAATGTTGAAAGGACTGGAGTGTGTCTCACCATCTCCACAGGGTCTGTACCAGGCAGCAGCTGCTTGAGCAGAGACAAGCTACCACGGCAGCAGTGTGCTGGACATACTCACTTGGTGCCCCCACAGAATGCACAGCCCTTGGAAGAAGCACATGGTTTATGGGCAAGTGATGTAATAAAAGCTCAAAACAAGTTGGCTATTGGGACCACCATCCTCCTGAGGGGTCAGAACACCAGACTGTCCCTCCTCATGTGTGGGCAGTGCTCCCACCTGGTGCGGACAGAGGGCTCCAGCATCTCTGGGAACCCTGCCTTGGGTCCCGGCAGAAAGGTGAGGATGAGGTTCCAGTGGGAGATATCTAGCCTCAAAGGCAGGCTACCAGTGTCGGTCTCTGTGTGGATCTCTGAAAAAAAAAAAAAAAAAAAAGGCCAGACGGCCATGAGGAAGACCAGGAGAGTCGGGCCTGAGTATTAAACACAGTATGGCCTTGACAAAGTCTCAGTCTCTCAGCCCCCTCCTCCTTCACAGGACAACAGCCCTGCTTTGAGGAATTTTATGAGGAAGAATAGAAACGAGGGTGGAAAGAACATGTCCTTAACATGCATCACCACATCTGCATGACCAGCCCACATGGATTCCATTAGGTGCCATCAGGTAGGATCTGGTCTAAGCTGGAAAACCCCAAGACCCTGTGTCCAGGAAGGATGGGGCTGTACCCCCTCAGGTGGGGTCTCTGGAGTGCAAAAACTAGAGGTCTCTGAGTAGAATTGTTCATAGGTCCTTGTGGAGGCGACTGTGTTTTTCCTGCCCCTAGCCAGACCCCCAGACTCAGGGACAACACACCCTTGGGAGGTCAGTGTATCTGGGGACAGATGTCTCTGTCTATCAGGGTGAGTGGTCAGTGGATAGCAGTGGCATCAGAGAGCCTCCCCAGGCCCATCTGCAGCTCACAGAGGACACAGCTCATAGACCCCATGGACAAAGGACATCCTACACAGACAGAAGCAGAGGATCAGGTTGAGAAGGACGACAAGAGCTCTGTGATGGTTATTCTTGATCACCAACCTGCTTAGCCTGAGAAAACCCTAGGAGGTTGGTAAAGCACCCTTCTGGATGTGTCTGTGAGGGCATTTCTAGGATAACCAGCGTGTGGGACAGCACAGTGATGGCACCAAATGGGACCCAGATGGAACCAAAGCTGAAAACAGCTAGATATGACTGTAATCCTGTTTGGGAGGCTGAAGCAAGAGGATCATGAGTTTGAGGACAACCTGGGAAATTCAGTTGAGATTAAATATAGACTCAAGCCTTAATAGTGTTTCTAAAAACTGAAGAGGAAACACACAAACTCAGGCCCTCTGGCCCCTTCCCAGTTGCCAGGCGGTGAGCAGCTTGTCCCTGACACACCCCTGCCATGAAAATGTATCTTACCTGAGACCAAGCTGACCCCATCCTAGACAGAACCAAGCTCAGCTCTCCTGCCTAGAGGTGTGTTTACCAAATGGATTTAAAGAAAAGCATACGTCCCCCTGACCCTAACCACCACATGGAGAAAAGTAACCTCAACTTCACTCAGGCAAAATCTGACAAAGGGTGATGAACTGGGGCTCTGGTGCTGGTCCCCAGCTGCTATGGGCACCCTGCTTTTCCAAGGACACTGAGGACAGTAGTGCCCATACATGGCAGAGGGCAACACAGGTAGGCCTCACAAAGACACACCCTTTAGCTCTGGGCAGCCTGCACAGGGGCTGTCCCTAAACTGGGCTCAGGCCCTCTTGAGTCTCTGGCACTCGTCCTTTTCCTAGCTTTTTTTTTTTGGTCTTTTTGAGACAGGGTCTCATTATGCAGTTCAGGCTGGCCTTAAGCTCACTTTGTAGCTCAGGCTGGTCTCGAACTCACCACAATCCTCCTGCCTCAGCCTCCCAAGTGCTGGGATTACAGGCATGGGCCACCACGCCCGGATCCTTTTCCTAGTTCATGTCCTCATTACCAGAGGCACCCTTGCATTGCTGTCTGGTGGGCTTGGTTCTTAAGCATCTTCACCCCGGCAATACTTCTGCTCCTTTACACTAATTATGCTACTCAGGTGGCTGCCTGCCCTGAGGCAAGTGATTCCAGTTGAGCAGAGAACAAACACAGCAGCTGTGGGGTTGTTTCCTTACTGGCTCTAAGACTCAGAGCAGCAGCCTTCAGTGTTAAAGAAGAGGCTTCACAGGAGTCAGTCTCCAGGATTCAGACAGCTTTCTCGCTGTAGCTTTGTATCACCATCCAGAAGAGTCAGGTCAGCCCCACACTCATAGACTCATGGGGTACAAG
Source organism: Ctenomys sociabilis (assembly GCA_004027165.1). Classification (NCBI taxonomy): domain Eukaryota; kingdom Metazoa; phylum Chordata; class Mammalia; order Rodentia; family Ctenomyidae; genus Ctenomys; species Ctenomys sociabilis. The sequence continues at coordinate 84,171 of PVKA01005021.1, read as the reverse complement.
GGCACCCCAGAGTCAGGAGAAAAATGCAGGTGTGACAAGGAGGTCATATCTCTGAGTGGGGGTCCGAGCCAGGCCATCCCACACCTGTCCTGGGTGGCTCCTGCTGTGTGCATTACCCAAGGGTCCCGAGCATATGGGGAAGGACTATCAGACCAGGTGTGGGTCCTTGCTGCATCCTCTGGATGAGTCTGTTTAGTCTTCAGCAGGAAGATGGGGAAGCCCAGACAGAGCTGGGGATGTCCAGTAGGACTGCTCTGCCATCCATGGCACAGATCCCAAGGTAGAAATGAGCCATGCTGTTTTTGCTTCCTGAGTCACCATCATCACAGTTTTCACAGCAGCACTGGGTGGGTCTCACTCCCACCGTGTAGGTGGGACACATCCTCCTCACACAGCTTCGGGGCCAGGCAGGTGCCATCACCCTCACAGCTGGAGGAAGCACAGCCCTCAACCTGCAGGGTCCCCCTAAATCTAGACATGCAGTCAGTAGGGACAGAATGGGGTGTGTTAGGGTGGGTGAAGGGCTGGCCCTGCTGTGGAAGGAAGAGAATGAAGTCCAACCAGAGTCACAACCAGATGATTCACTCGTTCCACATGTCACACATTCTCCAGCCCTCCTAAAGAGGACTCCTAGGCATGACCCCAGAGCAGCAGGATCTGGGGAGCAACTGGGGAGCCAGCAACCTGCTTTGCTCCAAGGCTCTCAGGCAGGATGGCCAGAATCCCTCTGGACCTTGCATGCAGTTTGGATCCCTTGTTGCAAGCCATACATTCCCATTCAGAACAATCTCTAGAGCTGTTCCCAAGCAAGAGACAAAGCTGTGCTGCAGGTGGTATTGATGCTACGCAGAGCTCTTTGGCCAAGCTCAGGGAGACCCTTTCCTCTCCCAGATGGATCAATGGGACCTAGAGGAGGGGCTTTCTCCCCAAGCCGAGGTGAGGGAGCCTAGGACACACATTTTATCCCTAAGCTGGGTGGACAGAGCCCAGAGGAGCACTTCCTCCCCAAGGTCAGGCTACAGAGCCTAAAAGGGACCTTCTTCCTCAAGCTATGGTGAGAGCCCAGGGGGCCTCCCTCCCTAAGTTGAGGCAATGATGCTCAGGAGGACCCTTCCTCTCTAAGCTGCAGTGGTGGAGCCCAAGATCGTGAGCCCTGAGAGCCAAGAAGCCAGAAAGCTCAACAAAGCCCCAGGCATCATTTTTGGGCCTTACCCCCAAGGTGCCCTAAATAGTTCTAGTCATAAGAGACAGAAAAGCCTACCAGGCAGACCTCAAAGGTAGGACAGATGAGAAGGGTGACTCATGTTCTCTTCAAGGGCATAGGCCTCCAAACTTCTTGATAGTACAGCAAGAAATGGCTGGTTCAAAGTATCTTTTCAGTTGCTTAAGGGAATAAAAGTCAGGGCTCCGGGCCTTGACTGGGAGAGAAACAGAGACTAGGAACAGCTGTAGCAGGTTAGAAGACGCCAGGGTTGCCCACTCTGCCACTCGGGGCCATGCTGCCTTGGCCTTCACTTGCAGCTTTTCACAGGCACACATGGGGGAGGCACCCTAAAGCCCCTTTTGTCAGTGGTTCCTGAGGAGGGCCCACACGAGATCTTGGAGTGGAAACTGAAGAAGGCCACAACATCAGGATCTAAGTAAACAGCATTTATTTCTCATGCATTCAACAAACATTCAGCCCACTGACATGATGTCAGGCCCTGAGCAAGGGCCCAGGAATGGAGCAATACCCTGGAGCTGGTCACAGGCAGGAGCAGTGCTGTGCCCTAGCACAGGGGCTGGTATTTGCTGAACACATGACAAGGCATTTGGGAAGCTCACACACTCTGGACAAGTAGGGTGGGTACTGTGGTCAGGACAGTGAGGGCCTCTGGCCCTCCAGGAAGCACCTCGGCTGTCACATTCCCCACACATCTTGCTGAAGCAGCAGACCCAGACACTGGGATGCCCTGACGGTTCAGGGACCTGAACAAGGTCCAGAAAGTAGATAGGGCCGCTGGTTTCAACAACTCCCTGGCCTGAGTCTCAGGACCCCTGGCAGCTTGAGGCCACTGCCTCAGGTCAGTGCAAACCTCCTGGGTGCATGCGTCTCTGTCCGGGAGTCCAGAGGCCCAGCCCTACCCAAGAGCAGGTTAAGGCCTGGCAGGGCTGGGGAAGGAGCATACAGCAGGAGGTGATGTTGGCCCACATCTGGAGTGCACCACAGGTCCATCAGCCCTGAGTAGGAGCACTGGCATCGATGGAGGAGTAGTCGCAGGGCAGCATTCAGCCGGTCCGCTTACTATCCAAAATGGCCTTCCAGTCATCTGCCCATGAGTGCAGCCGCCGGTGTGAGGGAGGCAGCCACACGTGCCGGTTGTGGCAGGATGTGAAGAGGATGTGCTCCCAGCTGGGGTGTGGCTCAGCCCCTGTAGCAGGAAAGCAGCATTTGAGTGTAGAGGCCCTGAGCCCTGTGCATAGGCCTTATGCATTGCCAGACTGTTTCCTTGTCTGAAAAGCGGCGCCTGTGAAAGCACCTTTCATGGGGGTGAGGAGTAGGCGAGGTACTGCCCAACCAGTAATGGGGGCGGCGCATAGTGCATGCTTAGCAGGGCCCTTACCACTCCTATGGTGGGGAGGGCCTGAGGCAAACTGCGTGCCTGGCTGGCCAGCATGGTTCCAGGCAGGAACACCAGATTGAAGCTGCCATCATTCAGATCACCAGTTTTGACCACAGGTTCCCTGGGCCAACTCCTCCTGTCTCCACTGGCACAGGTAGGGGTGCCCTCCTTGCTTCCTGTGGCTAGAAACAGAAGCCAACCAGGCCTGATGGGCAACAATGGCCCTGAGTTCCTAGGGGAGATCAGGGGTTGGGAGGCACTCGCCTTGGCCCTAAGCACATTTGATGACCCTCTATGAACTCCACCTCTCGACACAGATAAAGGTAGAGATGTATTCTGTATTCTCCCCAGGGTATCCAAAACAATAGACTGACTTGCAGCTACCAAAGACTCCAGTAGCTGCTGCACATGCTATAAAATAATGCTGAAATCACCTTAAAATAACAACAAAAAAACTATGCTCTGCTTTCCTGCTGTATGCTAGGTACAGTCCAAACTGTTTTTGAGCAGAAAAAAAGGGAGGGAAAAGGGTTTGTTACTAAAACCAAAGATTTGAAGTTCAGAGTCAAGTCCTCTTTTTACATAAAGATGACAAAAAAGACCATGGAAGCATGGTGAGACTCACTGGCCACCCAGCCAGTGAAGCCTAAAGCTGGGCCCTGAGCATCCTGACCCCAGGAGTTTCCACATGCTTAGGCCATAGGCTGAAAGAACCTTGTCTCCCTTGCAGGAGACTCAAAGCCAGCTCCAGACTGACACCTGACAAGACCTGATGACGCAGTGGACAGCCAGGGACAAGGAAGCTTCTGAAAAGCAGGCACTGAGGGGAAAGGGGGCATGGGGGCATGGAGCCCCAGGCCTGCCTCACCCACACCTCCCCTACTGCAAGCCACTTGCCTATAATGTCCAGCCGGTCATCTATGAGGAGGTCAGCAGAGACTATGGTCTTGTCTCTGGTCAGCACAATCTGCTCCAGAAAGTCAGGGCCAAAGTGCTTCTCCACCCAGGCATACTAAAGTGAATGGGAAGATGAACAGAGTGACGTCAGACAGGGCTGGGAACACCTACGCACTCCCAGTACCAGCGCCTGATGATGGAAAGGGATCACCTGCGAAGCTGATGCCCAGGGAGAACACATCCCACATAATGTCCGTGTCCATTTCCTATAGCTAGAAGACTACAGGATCATGACTCAGAGCCATTCCTGGTGGCTCCAGGGCAATGTGGCAAGCCCTCAGTGTCCAGCCTCAGAGGTCACTGCGTCACCAGCACTATGCCCACAGGCTCCTTTCTCCTTGATGTGCAAGCAGCACAGAAAGAGCTTTGCCCTCAGAGCTCATAGTTGGAAGGGTCAGCTGTCACAGGCACATTTGTACTATTCATAGCAGAACACTGGGACAGGCCACAAAGGAACCAGAAATGTGCACAAAGGTCTCAACCCTGGGCCAGGTAGAGAACAAGTACTTAGGAAAGGATTGTAGCTCTGGGTCTCACCCCATAGCTGAAGCCTAACCTATCCAGCCCCACAGTCAGAATGGAGGAATTAGGCTGTGGGGAAACTAACAGGCCCATGACATAGCTTCCTCAGAATGTTGCTGGTGTGGTCAAATAAAGTAAGATTATGCTTGCCAGGCAGGTATTTATGCTGTTGAGCTATCTCCCTAAAGTAAGATTATGAACACAACTAAAACTATGAACAAATCAGGATACAAGGTCAGTATACAAAAATCATTTATATTTCTATTCATTTGGAGATTATATAAGTAAACAAAAAAGCCATTTATAATAGCATAAAAATTAAATATACTGCACTATACACTTAAAACAGCTAAAGTGATAGTTTTGTATTATGTGTATTTATTACAATGAAAATTTTAATTAAAAACTAGATAGTCTTTATGCCAAAACAAGACCCAATATGTAGAGACAATATTAACAAAACATGTGCAACACCTGAACACTGAAGGTTATATATAATACACTATTGAGAAAAATTAAACAAAATTTAAATAAATGAAGGTACTTGTGTGTTTATCCATAGATCAGAAGATTCAGTATTATAAAGTCCAAAAGCTATGATACAACTATAATCAAATTCCCACCAGGCTCACTACAGAGAGAGGCAAACTGGCTTTAAAATTTATATAGAAATTAAAAGGATCTCAAATGGCTAAAATAAAGTTTTTAAATGAAAAGTAATGTTGGAAAATTCACTGTAATTCAAGAGTTACTATGAAACTATCTAATAATCAAGACAGTAGTATTTGGAGACACATTTTGATCAAAGGATCTAGTGAGATATTTGAGAAATGAACTCAAAGATACCAAGACATGTCAGGATGGCCTTTCAAACAAGGAAACAAGTGAATCTATGTGACTAACACAGAAAGAAAGCTTGCTTTGGGCCCTCTGTCACAAAAAAAAAAAAAAAAAAAAAAAAAAAAGAAAGAAAGAAAGGACCAGGGCTGGAGAGATAGCTCAGTGGTCTAAGTACCTGTCTGACAAGCACAAGGACCCAGGTACTGGATGCTGTTCTGGCTCTGGAAGCTGGGGTGCACAGAGCCGGCCACCAAAACCAGGCATGGTGGTACATGCTGTAATCCCAGCACTGGCAAGGCTGAGACAGGAAGATCACTATGAGTCTGAGCTGTGTAGTGAGACCCTGTATCAAATAAATAAATAAATAAAAATCAGTCATAACCTAATATAAAAGCTAAAGCTATAAACTTCTTGCTCTTCAAGGGCCAGACAGATAGCTCAGTGGAACTAAAAGCACCTGCTTCAGCAGAGCGCAGTGGTTGGGGTTCGTGTGGCATGCTGTGCCGGCACCACCCGCAGGGCATGCAGAGATAGCAACTGCGACTGGGCATGGTGGCGCTCACCTATAATCCCAGCTCTTGGGAGACTGTAAACAGGTGGATCACTACAAGTCTGATCTAGTAATGAGACCCTGAATACCCTGTGGACCCTTCCCTAAAATACAATAAATAAAGTGATAAAACCAGGAGACACTACCGCACAGCAGGCACAACGGCCAGCTTTCAGACCCTGGTAACATCCAATGCTGATGAGGATGTGAAGCCTACGGGACTTTTATTCGCTGTGTGCACAAGCTTTTGCTTTGTTTCATGGCACTGGGGGTGGAAGCCCCGTGCCTTGCACCTGCTAGGCAAACACATCATCTCTATGCCATCAGCCCTTTCCATTTTATTTCAAGACAGGGTCTTGCTACATAATCCAAGCTGCCCTCAAGTCTAGTCCTCCTGCATCCACTCCCAAGTGGCTGGAATTACAGGTATTTGCCAATATGCCCAGCATGTACATATGTTTTTAACTGATTTTTAAAAACTCTGGTGCTAAGGATCCAACCCAGATCATTGTCCATGACAAGCTCATGGGCTACCATTGAGCATCATCCCCGGCTCATGGCCTATTTTTCAGAACAGTTTTAGGTTCACAGAAAAAGTGAACAGAAGGTAGAGACTCCAATGTGCCCCTCCAGCTCCACACATGCAGGGCTGCAATGTGGTCGATCCCATGGAACGTGCAGCAGCAGCAGTGCCCTAAGGTCAACTCTGGACAGTGTAAAATGATGCATTTCAAGGTAGGTTCACTGGCATTACAAATGGAGTATGCAAGTAGGGGTGGTGGAATACCATCGGCCAGGTTTGCCCCAGAGGGATAGCACAAGAACAGAGTAAGACTGGTGCAGGACTATCCTCTAGAGCGATTAGCTGCTGTGCTCTCAGGGAAGTGCTGCTCACTATGGACCTATCATTTTGGTTCCTGAAAACACAAGGATAAAACAGTTTAGCCATCCAGATGTGGTGATGCACATCTGTAATCTCACCTATTCAGGAGGGTGAGGCAGGAGGACTGCAAGTTTAAGACCAAAGTAGGCAATTTAGCAACACCCTACCTCAAAATAAAGAAAAGACACTGGGGGTGGTGGCACACACTAATAACCCCAGCACTTGTGAGGCCAAGGTAGGAGGATCATTGTGAGTTTGAAGCCAGGCTGGGCTACAAAGTATGTTCAAGACCAGTCTGAACTGCATAGAGAAACCCTGTCTTTTAAAAAGATAAAAAGCATGAGATGTAGCCCAGTATGGAGGACTTAAATTCAATCCCCAATACTACAAAATAAACTACTTAAACACTATAGTTCAGCCTAACAAATTGTGAAGTTATCTAAGAGTAAATAGTACTGTCATTTCTAAACCAGATTTGGAAAAAAAGTCTAAATCTAAACCACATGTGTCTAAAGAATTGTGAAGGAATATCTTTATTTCTTATCATTAATACAAAACACCTGACATCCAAAGTTGAAAGAGCAAAGGTTTATTTTAGCTCTGTCTGTAGAGGTTTCAGCTCATACTGGCTGGCTGCAAGGCAGGTACGCAGAGGGACAGTTCACAAGGAGAGAAGGCAAGAAGCCAGTGAAGCAGCGCAGTGGTGCAGGAGCAGACTCAGCCAGCTGGCCTTCTTTCTGCCCCTTCATATCCATCCCGTTATCCACTCCCAAAACTATGCCAAAACAATTACTGAGCTAACTTAATCACACTCCCTTAATTCCAGCAGCACACACTCTAGACCCAGCCACCTCTGAAAAGTCCCACTTATGACCACAGGAAGCTGTGAGTGGACTTCTAGACATAAGGTATAACAAGGGACCTACACAGCAGGCCCTCTCTCCAAGACCAGAGGCGTGGACAGGAAGTCCCTGAGTCAAAAGCCCAGAAATCATAAAAATGATATACTGGTTGCTACATTGTGTCAATTTGAGAAGTTTAATTAAGTGACTCAACAGGGAACCAGAATTCTTACTTTGTGAGCATCCTCATTCCTGTCAAGAGGAGAGCATGGACATTATGGGAGTTCTACAACCCCACAGCTTATTTACAATATAAGGAGGGGAGAGAGGCAGCTACAAGTGGCAGCTGCTTCCCTTCCCTTAGCTCTTGGTTGTTTTCTGCTGTCATGACCTGCTGCTCTCTGCATGTGCCTCTCTGCCTTGGAGCCAACCAAGTATAGCCTGAAACCTCCAATAACTGTGAGCTAAATAAACCTTTCCTTCCTTAACTTTTAGTTAAGTGTCAGGTATTTTGCCCCAGCAACAAGTAAAAATTAGCCAAGACAGATGAAAGAAGATGCTGGAGAGGATGGCGGTAGGAATGAGCAGAGGAATAGCTGGGATAGCTGCCCATCTAGCTGCTGGTGCTCCACAAGCCATGAGGTCCTCAAGCTCAGGACCAGCCCCAAAGCTCAGAACTTGACTCTCCTGGATAGGCATGGTAGTTGTAGGTACACAGACCCAAAGACAGGCAATTTTTTAGGGGTCATAAAGGGAGACAAACAATTTGAAAGACAACACCACAAAACTTAGAGGTCTTCAGGATATATGACTTGATCCAGGCTAAACCATTTCTTCAGGTGTTACATATATTTTTCATGATATGCTTTTTATGTGTCTAATTTACTAATATTTTGTTTAGGACTTTTATACTCATATAAATGAGGTATTTGCTTTATTTTCTTCTTTGCAGTAATATCAAGTTTTTAGGTCAAGGTAAAGGCTTAATCTGTAAGATTCTTTTATTTTTTATTTTAAAGAGAATGATTTTTTTAAAACATTAAAAATGATATAAAATTTCAAACCAAGATGATAGGAAATCAATAGTACATACCAACCACCTTCAAAGTAACTACTCAGATTACCAGATATAAGCCTATAAAATTGGTTTTAAAAAGCATCAACTGTTCCTTTCAATAAACCAATAGAAAGCCAGGTGTAGTGCCACACATATGTAATTGCAAGACCCAGGAGGCTGAGGCATGACAGTTGCAAGAAGGCCAGCTTGGGCTACAGAGTGAACTCATGGCCAGCCTGGACTGCATAGCAAGATAAACAAACAACTAATAGAAATTAGTAGTATAATTATCTTAGCTAACATATGCATGAATGTGTGTATATATCTGTGCGCATATTTTTCCTTTCCTTCTTTCTTTTCTCCTTTCTCCCATCCCAGTTGTTCTTTCTTTTTGAATTTAAAAAAGAAATACTGGTGCTGTGGCTTGAATATGGCTTGTCCCCACCTTAATTGCCACTGGGGCTTAACTCCTCAGTGCCTCAGTTTTGGATGGCACTTAGCTCATAGAGCAGAGGGCCTTATGAACATAGCAATCCTCTTGCATGGGTCAGCGAGCTCTTGTCTCAGAGCCTGGGTCAGTCACCCTGAGAACGGGGGGTACAAATGGACACTCCACCTCCTCAGCAGGAGCTTGTCTGCCATTCTGCTTTCCTCCCTGAACTGAAGCCATGTGAGGCCCTCACCAGATGATAATCAGACCCCAGCACCTCAATCTTGGACTTCCTGCCCCTTGAATTATGAGCCAAAATAACCCCCACTGTTCATAAAATACCCAGTCCCCAGTATTTTGTTGTAACAGAAAATGAACTAAGACAACTGATGTGAAATGAAAGCACACCACGATCTCCAGGGTGAAGTTACTGGTTACAACTCATATACACAATCATGCAGATTCCTGAGAACAGCTAGGGTTTCTTCACATGGCAGAAGAACCCCTGGGCCTTTTAACATAAGTGGATCACAGGTTCACAGATTGAGAGTAACTGGGCAATTTGGAGGAAAATATGCAAAGAAGTTTAATTCATTACCTGTTTCTATTTCTTTTTGGAGTGCGTGCGTGCGTGTGTGTGTGTGTGTGTGTGTGTGTGTGTGTGTGTGTGTGTGTGTTTCTGGGAATCTAAGCCAGGGAGTGTTAGGCAAGTACTCTACCAATTAAACTAAAATAGACGCCACCAACATGTCAGCCAGAAACCAGCCTTCAAATCATGAGAACACACTTCGCCTCACACTCCAGCACCTCACTTAATGTGGCATGTCATTACTCCCCTTATGGAATTAGAAAAAGTCCAGATGCAATGTCAGGCTGCTGAATGAAGAGCCTGCTGTGAATTTTTAAAAAATCTTTCTTTGGGAGTAAAAAGCAAAAGTCATGCTACTCAAGTTCCAGTTTGGTGGAGCTTTAGAAGAGGAGTGACATGGCACAGAAGACTGTACAGGGTCTGACATTTGACTCACTGCTTTCCTGCTGCTGACCTTGGAGAAGCATCTTAACCTCTCCTGCCTCACTTTTCTAATCTGTAAAATAGGGACAAGCATGGTCCCTACTCTGCAAAGCTGTTAGAAAGGTTAGTGGGTTATCATAGGGAAAAAGCCCTTGCCTACATACTATCTAGCCAGTACAAGCTTGTTGTGCTCTGAGGTTAAATGTCAGTATACTCTAGGTGAAGGAAGGGTCTAGTGACCTGGATGTGCACCATTTCTAACCCTAGTATGTGAGAAAAGAGTGAGACTGTGGCTACCCGAGTTCTTTTGTCTGGGTCCTCAGAGGAGAACATTCATGGAGAAGGGTTTCCACTTAGGTTTCCCATGGTGATCCCATTCCAGTGGACAGAGCCTAAAGTGAACTCGTGGAGGCAACACACCTTGCATGCATGTCCTAGATCAGGCCCCTCCCTTCAACACCAGCCCCAGAGGCAGTACAGAGAAACCAGCGACACCTATTTCCTTTGGCCACAGTCAGCTGAGGTAAAAAAATGTCCACCCACAGTGGGCAGGGAAGGTGGTAGGTAGGATGTCAGGCAGGCTGCAAGCAGGCCAGAGGAGTGGCCAGAGCAGGAGTGGTCAGAGCAGGTATGGTAGGCAGTATGGCAGGAGCTACCCTCATCTCAGGAGGTTGGGACATGGGTAAGTTAACAAGCTCAGCCTGGTCTACCCCCACCTTCTAGCCAGTCTGGCTATAGCCATTGGCAAACACATATCACCAAGAATGTCTTTAGATATGCTGCATACTTGCCCTGCTTCATACCTCCATCAGCAGACAGGGCACAGCCTGGGCCAGCAGGAAGTGTGGACTGTGCTCACCCCTAGTGTACCGGAAATGGATAAAATTTCATGTAACATGTACCAGACATTTCCTCCTGTGGCACACTAATCCCTTTATTGGAGCTCACACTAAGAACATAATAATATAAAACATATTCATAAGATATCTTCAGTTTTAAACAATCATATTTTTGAAGAATAGTGTTTGGTGACCAAAAAACCCTAAAAGGTGTAATATTAAGCAAAAAAAAAAAAAAAAAAAAAAGTAGTAAGTCATATGAGATCTTTAAAAATATATGCATTATATTTAACTAGGCATCAAAGTGAAACTAAAAAGAAACACATCAAAACCTTAGCAGTGTTCCTCTCTCTAGGTGGTGGGAATGTGGATGTGGGTTTTTGTTGCTTTCTTCTTTCAGGACACCTGCCACCATGACTGCACCCATCTTCTGATAAGGTCACCTCTGTTTTTTTCTGGAAGCCACGGTTTTCCATCAGCAGCAGCCTTATAGGACAATCAGTCCTCATCTCCCTCCTGGGCTTTCACTGCCAAAGACTCATAGTCGCAGAAGAGTGAGGCCAGCAGCTGCACTTGGCATAGCCCTAGTACCTTGAGTGCAGGACCCATGCTCAGCCCATGGACTACACAGTCTTATGGGGGAGATTACAAGTGACATTTAAGGGCATCTTCTGGACTGTGATTCTTGGAGCAATGAAACCCCAGGATGAACACCAACACCACTCCAGTGTTTTAGAAGAATCTTAACTAGACAGATTGCCTCCTGGTGTCTAAAGCCTGCTTTTTCCTATTTTCTTCTCTGGGCAAACTAACATCCTTCTAATAGATTCTACTTTCATTAGCTTAAAGACCTTAGTATGCTAGAGAGGAGTCCTGACTTTCATCTCTTCAAAGGCTCTGGGGCCTCTCCAAGGAGTGTGAGCACCCTACAGGAGGAGACAGAGCTGAGGGACAGGCAGACAGGCCCAGGCCCCACTGGCTGTGTGTGATCACTGGATCCCGCAGACGAGCTCTCTCACCTCTATGAGCCTCAGTTTCTCCATCTCTCCAATTACAAGAGTATTCCTGTAAACCTCATAAGTAGTAATTAAAGGACAATGCCTGAGTATTAGAGACATCTAGTAAGTGACAAGCATCCTTACACAAAGGCATTTGACAGCTCTCAGGTGAATAAGAGGTCTCTCCATCCAATACCAAATGCTGAATTTGAGGGGTAAGAGGCTGCCCCTAAGCTGGGTACTGGAGGATACAGCCAAATCTACTATGACAATCGCTGCCCTCATGGACCTCAGCCTGGTGGGAAACAAATGAGAAAAAAGACAGAGACACAAACACATTCCAAATGGTCCCCAGTGCCACACAGGAAACAGGGCCAACAGATATAACACAGTTCAGAGACTGTGAGGAAATGTGGGGAAGTTTCTGAGTACAACAGCAAGAGAGGAAGATGTTTGGAGACTAGGGTGGCTCAAGATACAGGGTAGGAAAAAAAAGGAAACAGGGTGGAGAGCACCTCAGTGGAGAAAGGCAGGCAGACCTGAAGAGAATGCCAGGAGTCTCTACACAGACTTTTTTAAAGGGAAGCTAATAAGAAAGGGCTGACATGATATGCCTTATAAAATGCCTCACTAGCTCTGTGTGGGACTAAAATGAGCCAGCAGGTCAGGGGAAACATTATGAGTTCTGGGAAGAAATGCTGAGCTGGTGGTAAAGGACATAAAGATACAGATGAATGTCAGATCCAGAAGCAGAATGCACAAGGCACTGGACTCAATGGCACACTGGCCGAGGAGGGGAGACAGCACTATGTCCACTAAGAGGGAGGAAAACACACACAGACACTGATGTGGGACAGACACATCAGGCTGGTGACTTCACTGAGGCTGTGGCAGGGTCTAGGAGGTCATCACTAAGACCATGTGTAAATACAGAGGAATGGGTGAGGAGCCGCTTTACCAACCTTACACCAGTAAATATCCCTTCCTATCCATGAATTCAACCAATCACAGGGCAGAAATTTTCAATAATTGTATATAAGCTGAACATGTACATACTATTCTTGTTACTGCTCCCTAAACAATACAGTACAATAGCTATTCACATACCATTTACATTGTAGTAGATAGTGTAAGTCATCTAGAAATGATTTAAAGAATATAAGACATACACATATTATATGCAAATACCAAGCCACTTTATATATGAGACTTGAGCATCTGCAGGTAGTGATGGGATGAAGTGGACTCCTGAAACCAATTCCCCAAAGCTACCAAGGGATCCTGAACAGCCACTTTGACCTCCAGTGCAACAGCAGTACTCAATCCTAAGGCTGCATCAAGTTACCTGGAGAGCTGATCAAAGTCACACTGGAGCTGCCAGAGTTTCTGGTTCAGAAGATCTGAAAAATGTTGATTTCTATTGAGTCTCTGGGGGAGGCTGACCATGGAGGACCCTTACTTACTTGGAGACCATTACTTTACTAGAAAGGCCCAGCCTTTACTGCTCACACTGCGGCCACAAACTATGACCAGAGACCCTACTTCCTGGGCTTAACTAATCTCATGTTTCTGGAAAATTCAAAGGTAACTATGGGATGGGGATACAGGCAACGAGCACTGGCATAATTCCGGAGTAGGTATACCAGAGGCACTTAGTATTGGCTGAATGTGTAACTGCAGTTCCTGACATGGAGCTGGAGTGAGAAAGAGAAGATGCTCAGAACTCATGCCTTAGGGTGGGAAGCTCCTACCCGCAGAGCTCTGGGCTGGAAATCTAGTCTTCTTACTGAGGAAGAGGCAGATGCTCAGAAACCCTGGGCAAGAGCCAGGCTCTGACTCTCCCTGCCAAGGGCCCTCTTCCTGGCAACAGAGTTATCCTTTGGGTTTGGAAACTGCAGATTCCCAAATTCCAGAAAAATCTGCATCTCGTATGTCATTCTCTTTCTTTTCAGTAAGGAGAGAGCGTATATAGCAAAACAAACTTTAGCCACTTCCCCTTCATTAGACTTCTCATGTAAAGATGTCCACAACCTTCTAGCCCCTCACCAAACATGGTTCTCTCTTCATTACCTCTGTCTCAAGCCTGTTTAGGGACAAGTACATCTGACAAATGACATTGCTCTGAACTGTTGATGTGTATCCATCCCATCAATCCCTTGTCACAATGTGGCCTCACCTAGAAAGGGAATGGGGGGTGCTGAGAACAGTACAGAACTCCCTGGGGAGCAAAGGCCACTGTCACAGAGCCAGAGAGCAAGGACTGGGGACCTGGTACTGAGTCTGCACCTTCCTATCATGAGAGATGAGCCATCAGCCTTTGTCTGCACTATAACAGGATAAGGGCTGGAGCAAGAGGCACATCTTACCTTCTCATAGGGACAGTACTTGAACATCTTGATGGGGCTTGTACAGATGAACACGTCAGTGCTGCCAAGAAGAGAAAGGACAGTGAGCCTGCAGTCTGCGGCCACCACCAAGCTATCTTCCCAACACCTCCATACCCTTTAGACTGAGCCCCTGTTAGGGTCTAAGTGTGGCACTTGTGATGGGACCCCATTACTCTGTTTCCACACCAGAGATGCTACATTTCAGGCCCACGCAATGGCCATGGAAGCACAGGAAACTTGAAGCAATTTTGACAGGGCCAGACCTGAAAGGTTAGCAGAGCTCAGACACTCTAAAACTGGAACAGGGAAATACAAAGAGAAAGAAGCATTTGGTAATAAGCCCAGCATTAAAGAACACAGACAGCTGGGCATGGTGTCACAGGCCTGTATTCCCTCATCCTGCATTCAGGAGGATGAAGCTGAAGCATCGCCAAGAGCTCAAGGCCAGCCTGGACTCCATAGTGAGTTTGAAGCCTGTGTGAAGTACATAGCAAGACCCTGTCTCAAAAATCCAAAATAAATAAATAAAACAAAAGGACTGGGGGTCTGGCTCAGTGGTAGAATGCACACTTAGCATGCACAAGGCCTTGGGTTCCATCCACACCAAAAAAGTAGTAATGGGAGACAGATCCTTCAGGGAAAAATGAGATCCCATACAATCATACAATGCAAAGAAGGAAAGAAATCAGGGCCAGGGAAGTAGCTCAGAAGAATAAGTACTTGTCTAGCAAGCACAAGGCCCTTAGTTCAATCCCTGGTACCATAAAAGGAAAAAAAAAAAAAAAAAGGAAAGAAATCAACATTTATAAAGGCCAGCCAAATAGCTCAGCAGATTAAAGCGCCTACAAGGGTAGGGGTGATTCCCCTGAGCCTGCCTGCCAGCCCTGCCCCCAGGGCTCACTGAGATAGCAACTGAGACTGGGCATAGTGGTGCAGGCCTGTGATCCTAGCTCTTGGGAGGCTGTAAACAGGTGGGTCACTTTAAGTCTGATCTAGTTGTGAGACCCTGAACATCCTATAGACCCTTCCCTAAAATACAAAAATAAAAACATTTATAATGAAGAATTCCAGTACCATATGCTAATGCTCTGGCCTCAGCCCTAACAGAAGAACAGCACTGGGCAATGCATACCGCTCAAAGCCAGGTGCTGGCTCTGTCTGTCGTATAGCACACCCCTGCCACAGTCAAGGTACCAAGGCAAATCCACAGGGGAGTTGGCCTAACCCAGAAAGGCTTCTTGGGTGTCTGCTTCTCCCCACGCCAGGGGCCTTAAAGCCATGACTATCAAGAGTCATGTGGCCCCAAACATCCTCAAAAGCTGAGGTTCAGCTACAACACTGGCTCCCAGCTCATCAAGCTGAGCTGCCAAAGATGTTTTCCCAACTCTCTCTCTGGCAAATTGGCCCCCAGAAAGTCCCATGGAAGCCTGCTGCTCTCCTGAGTGCTGCATATACCGGTCATTCTCTGAGGTCCTCCCAGCCTTTCCACTTCTGCCAATTGTGCCCTTGTACCTGTTATGTCCCCACACAATTCAGACATTGCCTAGTGATTGTTTTCAGCCTGTTTCCATAGGTGCTAGCCTTTGACTATTCCTTGCTGTGGACTTGTCCAGCTCAACATCATTCCCTCTTCCCTTGCTCTTTAAGAGCCTAGCAATGCTGCACACATGCACATACACATACATACATACAGATTCAACACACAGTCTCTCAGTTCCTAACCCTCCTCACCTCCAAATACCTCCCATTCCCTTTTTCCCAACCCCCAAACCTCTCCTTCTATTACCACATGGAGCCTGGCCTCCCTTGTCACCACCCAGGACAAACACATTCTAGCACTCTGTGCTCAATTCTTCAGTTTTTTCAAGAGAGACAAGGACTAGGCACACCAGTTTTGCACACTCCTTCACCAACAGCTTGACATCCTGGCTCTGCAAACTCACACTTTGTGGTCCATCCTGTAATCACTGTTTGTGTATCTTGCTCCACAGAGGACTGTTTTGCCAGGCTCTGAAAGAGCCCACGATCCAGCTTCTCTCACCTCCACCCAAGCAACTGAAGGAGAAAGAGGGGAGGAGCTAGATAGGATGCAGATATATCCTTCCAGGTCTGCCCTTAGTGACCTGCCTCTTCCACCAAGGTCCACCTCCCAACAGCATATTTAGCTATGGATTTAACCCACCAAAGAGTATAGCATCCTCATGATCCAATTATTTTCTGTCTCAGTTAATTTTCTCTCATTGCTGGTACAAAATACCTGGCACCTCAAATTAAGGAAGGAAAGGTTTATTTAGCTCAGAGTTTGTGGAGGTTTCAGCCCATAATCAGCTGGCTCCATGACACAGTGACACATGGCAGGGGGCAGCAATTAATAGTGACAGAAAACAGCATGACAGCAAGAACAGAAAGTGACCACAGCAGCAGAGGCAGGGAGCAAGCCCCTCTCCCTTCTTTATATTGCATTCAGGCTACCCACAAGTAGCTCTGACACCCATAATCCCAGAAGCACTCACACCTATAATCCCAGCATTGCATTATGAATTAATTACAGACTCTAGAAGCTCGCCCCAATGATTGCATGAGACTTTGGAACCATAACACTTTCCAAAGCCCAACCTGAATATATGACTCTTTGGGAGACACTGTAGATTTGAACTATGACACCCTCACTCCACAGGAGTTGCCCTTGTCTCCAAGGATCCTCATACATCACAGCACTCTCGCCTTTCTCACCAGCATTTGGCCCTCTGGCCTTATGTGTTTTCTCTATTCCCCAGCCAGGTCTCCTGCTTCCCTCCCCCCACCTCCAGCCTCTAAGTGCTGGTGCTGGCCTCTTGAGGCTTTCTGTCTGTACTCCCCATTCAGGTGGCATCTTCCAGCCTGAGGCTTTAATTCCATCTATGTATGGACACCTCCCAACCTCTCCCCACACCTAGTACAAACCTTCATGGTCTTTATGTTTGTTTGGTTTTTTTTCTGCTCCTGAACCAGGGATTGAACTCAGGCCTTTGTGCTTGCCAGGGAAGCACTTATTCTACTGAGCCATTTCCCCATCTCCCTTCATGGCCTTTAAACAGCTCCCTTTGAACATGGTTCCAAAATGAACAATGGATTTCCCCAAATTCTAGGATCTGTCCCTTCCCTGGTTTTCCTTCAGTTAATGGCAATAACATGTTATATAATGCCATGTACTCCAACCCCCCCCCCAAAAAAAACCCTAAAAATTCTTTTTCCTGACCTTCTGACCCCAAAATCACATCCATCATGAGACCTTCCTAGTTCCACCAACTTCAGCTTCTCTCCATGCAATCACCCATCTCTGAGATTTTACAGCTATCCACTAGTTCCTCAGTTTCCAAGACTGTTCCCTCTGTACCTCCGGACATAGGTCTACCCTATGTCCAGAAGGACTGACTGAATGGCTGGCTAGCTGGTGCACTGTCTTTCTTTTCCCTTTTCATTTTCCCTTCCTTCTTTTGAGACAGGGTATCACTATGTTCCCTAGGCTGGCCTTTAACTGTGGACTCAAGTAATCTTTCCAACTCAGCCTCCCAAGTAACTCAGATCACAAGTGCATACTACCATGTCTGTCTCAGACTGATCTTTAGACTGATTATTTCAATTATACTTAGGTATAATTGACATGCAATAAAGTATACACATTAAATAGTATAAGTTACAAAACATGTACACAGACATGAAGGAGAGATGACCACAATCAAGACAATAATCACAATTATGACCCTTGGTAATCTCTCCCACCTGCCCCTCCTTCCTCCCTAATCTTGGGCCCTAAACCACCAACAATTTGTCTCCTACCACTAGAGACTAGATTGTATTTTCTAGAATTTTATATAAATGGAAACAGAGTATGTACTTTTTGCTTATCATCTGACTTCTTTTATCCAATAAAATTATTTATCCATATTGTTAAATGTATCAACAATTTGCGCAAATGGATTTCTTAAAGTTTTATTGAGGTATAATTCATACATCACAACATTTACCACATTAGGTATATATTGAATAAATTTTAGTATATTTATAAGCTTTATGACTACCACAATCTAATTTTTAGGACATTGCCATTGCTCCAAAATGAAACCTGTGTCTTTGAAGCAATTAATGCCTATTTTCCCTTCCTTTTTCCAGCCTCTGATAACAACCAAAAGTGCTTTTTGGCTCTAAAGATCTCCCAACTCTGGACATCACATATAAATGGAATTATAAAATGTATAGCCTTCTGTGTCTCACTTCTTTCATTTAACATAGTGTTTTTTAAGGTTTATCTATATTGTAGCATGAATTAGAACTTCTTCATTCCTTTTATAAATGAGTAATATTCCTCTGTATGGACATACCACATTTTTATCTGTTCATCTGTTCATAGAAGCTGGAGTTGTTTCCACCTTTTGGTTATTATAAATAGCACTGCTGTGAACACTTGTGTACTGGTTTTTGTGTATGTATTTTTGTTTCTGTGGGAATGTACTGGACTGTAGGTATTTACTGGAATCACTGGCTAATTGTATGGTTTATATGCTGACAGGACATTCACTAAAATATTTTGCACAAAGTTCCAGTTCTCCACATCCTTTCAACAACTGTTAGAGATCTCGTTTCCTCATGATAGTCATCCTTGTGGATGTGCTTTCGACTTATATTTCCCCAATACTGAATATTTGAATGCATTTTCATTTATGTACCTTCTCTGGAGAAATTTCTATGCAAACTCATTGCCCCAAGTCTATATTTTTTAACTCCTCGTTTGATCATGTCAATTTTTCTTCAGACTCATCTTCTGCCACTCTACCATCCCATCCCCTACCATGCTCATAACCTCTAAGCCTTTTGTTTCTCTGATGTCACTCAAATAAGCAAAGGTCTTACTCATCTTAGATTACAGTACGTATACCTGCTCTCCTCTAGGTTCAGAGGGTCAGCCAACCCTTCACTGACCTGCTCATTCTTATCCTTCAGTGTGAAATCAAATGTTAGATTTCTCAGAGAAATCTTCCTACCCCACTCAAAATAGCCCTTTCCCCAGTGACTCTCTAACACATAATCTGGTTAATTACCTTCACAAAGCTCGCACAACCTGAAAGTGCAATTGTGATTATTTATTAGTGTTATCTTCCCCACTATAATGTGAGTTCCTTGAGGCCTGAAACTTCAGTGCCTCATTTACAAGTACATTCCCATGCTAGCACAACAGCAGACACATACTCAGGGATACACATACCTGCTTAAGGAATGAATGAAGAGTAATGCATGTCAGGTTTAAATACAAATTCAATCATTTATGTTTGTAAAGGAATGTTACCTTTAAAATTGTCCTACAACATCAAACATTTGTTTTGACAAATACATATGCTCCTCAACCTGAGATGGGGTTGTATCTCTACAAACCTTTCCTAAATCAAATATATCGAAAGTTAAAAGTGCACTAAGCACATATAACACACCAAACATCTACACTGCAGAGGGTCTGCCATGTCCCCTGTCATCTGAAGCTGTCACTGCCCAGCACAAATAAGAGATCCAATTGCATACCACCAGGTGGGCAAAAGTGCAGGTACAAAATTCAAAGTATGGTTTGTTTGGTTTTTTTTGGCAGAACCGGGGATTGAACTCAGGCCCTTGCACTTGCCAGACAAGTACTTATTTCACTGAACCATCTCCCCAGCCCCAAAGTATGGTTTCTACTGACTATATCTCTGTTGCACCACTGTAAAAGTAACAATTTAGTCAAACCACAGTAACTCGAGGATCATCTGTATGGCTTAAAATATGCAAAACAACAACAACAACAACAAAAAAAAAAAACTATGGAAAACTCAAGCAAAAACTCCAAAATATCAAAAAGTAATGGTTTCAGAGTAACAAGAATAGAAATGACTGTGTTCTATACTTTAATTTGCCAAATTAACAACAAACTATGTTTTTTCTAAGCAAATGTTTTCCAGCTTTAAAACTGACCTTAGAAGCTAATTATAATCACTTCCAAAAATAGTCCTAAGTTGTTTTTCCACACATATTAAAATCCAGGGACATCTAAACATCAAGGTGATTCAGATAATTCACGAAACTGTCAGCAATGACAGGAAATCATGTTTGGCTAGTTTTACATGTCAAATACTCCTTTAGAAGTATGATCAAGCCAGGTGTGGTGCACACAACTATAATCCCAGCACTCCGAGAAGTTCTCAAGAGGACTGCTAGTTCAACCTCAGTCTGGACAACTGTGCAAGACTATCTCAAAATAAAAAAGTAAAAAAGGCAGGGGACATAGTTCACTATGAAGGCTATGGTTTCAATCACCATTACAAAAATCAACGAATCAGTGAATCTTTTTAAAAATTACAGATGATGCACACTGAGGGTCTTTATTTTCCTTTTTTCTTTTGTTTCATTTGTTTTTTTAAGATTGATTGACTGATTGATTGATTGATTGGATTTGGTACAAGGTCTTGCTATGCAGCTCGGACTCATGATGATCATCCTGTCTCAGCCTCCCCAGCACTGGGATTACAGGCATGCACCACCACACCCAGTTTCAGTGGCCAGCCCAGAACGGAACTCACATGGCATGCAGTACCAGGGATCAAACCCAGGTCCTTGCACTTGGCAGGCAGGAGCTTAGACCACTGAGCTATCTCCCCAGCCCTTATTTGATGTTTTGAGACAGGGTCTCACTATGTAATTCATGCTAGCCCTGAATTCCCTACCTGAGCTCCCTATATAGTCCAAACTGGTCCCAAGCTCACAGCAATCTTCCTGCCTCAGTTGCCCAAGTCTGGGATTACAGCCCTGTGCTACCATACCTGGCTAAAGATCTCTTAATGTGAGAAAAAAGCATAACATAGCGCATATACTACACTACATGTTACAGAATGTCTTAGTTACTTTTCTTGTGTTGCTGGGACAAAATAATTGATGGTCAAAATTAAGAAAGGAAAGTTTAATTTAGCTCACAGTTTGAGGAGGTTTCAGTCCACAATCTGCTGTTCCAAGGCAGGGTGTCATGGCAGAGGGGCAACTTTCATGATAGCAGAAGAGAGCAAAAACAACAAGCATAAAAAAGGGAGAGGGGAAAGCAAACCTCTTTTCCTCCCTTATATACAGCACTCATAGTCCCAGTCCCAGAGCTACATAATGAACCAATCATAAATTCTAGATTCAGCCACTCCCAAAAAGCTTGCCCCCCTTGACCACATGAGGCTCTGGGATTACATCTATTAAAAAGATAACCTATATCACGAAATATCTATATTAAATACACATCGCTTTGACACAACTAGTCAGTCCAGTGCTGCACAGAAACACTTGTACACCTACACCAAGATGCTCACTGATCCCTGACACACAAAAACACAAGAGAAACAACGAATATGTTCATATAGAGAGTATTGCACAAGTTATGGTATATCTCTTCTGTAGAATACTAGGTAACAATTAGTATAAAAAGCAGGATAGCAAAATACCGAGACACACATGTGTAATTTCAGCTACTTCAGAGGCTGAGACAGGAGGAGGACCTGACCTTAAGGGTTTGAAGTCAGTCCGAGCAACATAGCAAGACTTTTGTCTCTATTTTTAAAAAGTAAAAAAAAAAAAAATAATAAAATAATAAGACAGTCCTATAGAACTGATATGGAAGATGAGAAAAACAAAAAGCCACAGAATAACAAAGGAACCCTTCCCCTTTTGTTGCTGTCACTGTTATTCAGACAAGGCTCTGCTACGTTGCCAGGTGGGCCCAGAACCACTGTGTCTTAGTTACTTTTCTGGTTGCTGAGCCAAAATACCTAACACCCAAATGCAAAGGAGGAAAGGTTTACTTTGCCTTATAGCTTGTAGAGATTTCAGTCCATAATCAGCTGACTCCAAGGCAGGCAGATGACAGCAAGCTGTAAGTGTCAGATACTTTCTGTCCCTTTACATTGCATCTAGCACTCATACTCAGGGTGAGGTACACTTAATCCTACCCAGAACTATGCTAAACCAATCAACAAACTAATTTAGTAATCACACACACTTAGTCCAAGCATCACATACTCTAGATCTAGCCACCTCTGAATAATCCACGTTATGAGGCTTTGAAGGAATATCTGGACACAAGTTATAACACTCTTGTCTCTACAGTCTACTAGGAGATGTAGATGTTATGGATTGAAACTAGTGTCTCATGCATGCTAAGCATGTGTTCTACCACTGTTACACCCCAGGCCTTTGATTTATCTCTATATTTAAAAAAAATTATATATTTGGTACAGGATGTTACTACACAGTTCAGACTATAGTGAACCTCCTGTTTCAGCCTCCCCAGTGCTGGGATTACAAGCATGTCCCACTATGCCTGGTCTCAATGGCCAGCTTGGCTTGCCTGGGGCTGGGCCAGCACAATATGCAGTATCAGAGATTGAACCTGCTCCTTGGTAGGCACTTAGACTACTGAGCTATCTCTATGACCCCTTGATCTGTATTTTTAAAAAGGGCCCAGAACTACTTTTATATTAATATATTCACTTGTGTTAAGTATGCAGCAAACATTTTGAGTGCATACTATATAGCTAATGTCATTCTGGAGGCTGAAAACAGAATCAAAACCTAGATAATATCCACCTTAGGGACCTGACATTGGAAAGGAGAAGGGACAAACACAGAAGTAACAGTTTCAGCTTGGAGCATGTTTCCAGGCCAGCAGGATCAGAATGACCAGGAGGGAAGGGCAATTCCCTTGCCATGGCAGCCAGGAAAGGTCTCTTGACAGAGGTGACATTCCTGGTGCTCAGAACTGAAGGAGAAAAACAATCCAGGCCTATCATGAACTAAGGTGAGGCTGGAGAGCTACAAACTCAAGCCCAATCTGGGCAACTTAGTGAGGCTCTGTCTCAAAACTTTTTTTTTGAAGGCTGGGGCCCACCTATGTGGGCCCTGGGGTCAATCCCCAGAACTGAAGAACAAGAAATATAAAATGAAGCAGAGTGGGAGAGGAAAGAAAATGGAGGAAGGGGAAAAGGGAAAGGGTCAGAAATGGGGATGAGAGAGGGAGACTCCTATATTCTTGAATAATTACAAATTAGTCACTACAGGAGTCCTAAAGCAAGCTCTTCAGGACCTGAGACACTGTCAGCCTAGAGCTACTGAAACAAGGATGGCACACCAAGCAGGTTATTTGGGGAAATACCATCAGTGAAAGAGTAAGTCTCTGTTCACATTCTTTTCTCCTATCTCAAGATAGTGCCCCTCTTCTGCCTGGCAGGCTCCTTTTCATTCTTCAAATGCAGCTCCAACAAGATCAAGATCATAGGGAGCATAGCCCTGCCTGCTTGCATTCCTACTCTGCCTTCACATGCCCACCAGTCCATTACCAGCCATTAGTCCAGGCTTTTAGATCCACTAAGGAACCAGTGAATGCTTAGATTAAAAGAACTCTCTCTTATCTAGCTGTTTGTCCTTAGTACTTAGTTGAGGGCCAAGTACCTGGCAGATGCTTGATAAATACTTGGGACATTAATAGATAAGCCTTTGTTTCTAGGCCTCATGTATCTCTTGTTCTAAAGCATATTTACTTCCTTCCACACCAGACATTCAGTGACCCACCCCACTTCAACGTCACCCCAGGCTTTGTGTCAAGTCTAGACACTGACAGATCATGGGAATCTTCTATCAAATTTGGTGCTCAAGTAAGATAAGGGCCCATTGGGTGTGAAACTAGAGTTTCTGGAAAAGTGAAAATAAAAATCTTTTGATAAGAAATCTTCTGGATTAGTCTGGGCTGGATGAAAGTTCCTTTCTTTCAATGCATATGATGTAAGGAAAGCTCTGTTATGAAGCAGCCTACTGAATTCACTCTTCCCTGTGCCATGTCAGCTCAAAATGCTTTTCTTGTGTTCTGCCAACTAACCCCTACAAAACAAGAGCACCAGCTACTTTTGAATATCTACTGTATGCCAGCTGTTACCCTGAGCACTTTCTCACTATTTCTACTTTACAGATAAAGAAATTGAGACTAGGAGGTTTAATAATTTGTCCAGTATCTAAGAGACAGGTTCCCCACAAGCCATAAAGTAGACCTGGTAGTTCAGCTACAGCCCCTCATTCTAAACCACCATACTATGCAATACCCAGTACAGTCTTGTGACTGCAGCCAGGATGCACAGCTCCAGGAATATGGAAAGCTTGGAAAAGCTTAAGTACTAATACAGTTGTTTCTCATATCTACAGGGGATTGGTTCCAGACTCCTACCCCTTCCAGTACCAAAATCCAGGGCTCATATCCCATATGTAAATGTAATACTATTTGAATATAACCTACATGTATCCTCCCCTATAGTTATGACACCTAATACAATGAAAATCCTATGTAAATCATTGTTACATTGCATTGTTCAGGGAACACTGCAGAGAAAAACTGCCTTGGTTACTCTTCTCTCATTGCTAGGACAAATACCTGACACCCAAAATGAAAGAAGGAAAGGTTCATTTAGCTCACAGTTAATGGAGGTTTCAGTCCATACTCAGCTTGTTCCAAGGCAGACTGGCACATGACAGAGAACAACCTTTCACCAAGGGCACCAAAGAGCAGAGAGCCCAAAAGGAAGGAGTAGCGGCAACAATGGCTGTAGAGAACAAGTCTGTCTCCCTTAAGTCGCATTCAGGTTATACACCCCAGGCTGGGTATAGTATGCACACACATAATCCCAGTGGATCATGAGTTAATCACAAAGCCTGAAAGTCTACCCCATGACTGCATAAAGTCTTGAGGGGACACCTATACACAAACTATTACAAAAAAACTTTACATAAACTTTACATAATAGCACACATGCAACCATAATAGCTGCTATGGCTTACATCTTCAATGTCCCTCAAATAATAGCACACATGCAACCATAATAGCTGCTATGGCTTACATCAACAATGTCCATATGTTGAAGGCTTAGCCCTAGACCCCAGATGATATTAGGAGGTGGGAGAGTCTTTAGGTGTTTGGGCCTACAGGGAAGAAGTTGATCATTGGGGGCATGACCTTAAAAAGGATACTGGGACCCTAATTCCTTCCTTTTTTTTTTTTTTTTTTTTTGTCTTTTTGAGACAGGGTCTCACTATGCAGTTCAGGCTGGCCTCGAGCTCACTTTGTAGCTCAGGCTGGTCTCGAACTCACAACAATCCTCCTGCCTCAGCCTCCCGAGTGCTGGGATTACAGGCATGCGCCACCATGTTTCTTTTTGTTTTCTGCCCACTATGGGGTAAACAGATTTCCTTTTACCTTGTACTCCCCCCAGAATGTACTCTGCCACTATGGGCGCAAAGCAACAGAGACACCTGACTATGGATTAAAATGCCTTCTGTTATGAAGTTGGTTACCTCAGATAAGTTTGTTATAGTAAAGCAAAGCTAACATAATAGGCCTAAACAGATAGCACATGCTTAGCACCAACATACTATTTTTTCCCATTTTTTTTTTGCCTGAGATTAGTTAATTCTGTGGGTATAGAATGTAGAAGCCCAATGTGCATATATTGTTTGTGTCTCCAGGTTCTTGTCACAGATCCTCTATGAATCAAGTTCATACCACAAAACAATCAAATATAATGCCCTACAGGGCATGGTGTCAAGCCCAAAGATAAATGAAAGATCAAACTAGGTCTATAATTCAACACAAACTCCAGGCATTTTGTGTTTCTCTGATACCTATTTATTTGAGAATTTTTAAAGCTGATTTTTGGAAGTATTGTATGATACACTGAAAGGTAAACCACACCTTACATTTTATTTGTCACTCAGGTTACTAATTCAAGTAAAACAGTGTCCAATAAAATTTAACTCCTACATTTATGGTCAACTAATTTTAAACAAAGGCACCAAGACAACCCTAGGGGTAAATAATAGTTGAAAAACAAATGATGCTAGGCCAACTGAATATCCATATGCAAAAGAATGAAGCTGAATCCTTACCCTACATTACACATAAAAACTAACTGAAAACAGACCGTAGATCTAAATAAGAAAGCTAAAAATAAGTAAATATAAATGTTAAGATTAAAACTCTTAAAGGAATCACTGGAGAAAATCCTTGTGACCCTAGATTAAGCAATGCCTTCTAAATAAGACACCTAATACAATAGAAAAGACAGCGTTGGTGAGATAGCTCAGCAGACTAAGTGCCTGCATAGGGAAAAAGGTTTGATACCCGCCCCCAAGCATGCTGAGCTGGTGGTGGAGACAGGGTGTGGTGGTATATGCCTGTAATCCCAGCACTGGAAAGGCTGAAAACAGGAGGACCACTATGCATCTGAGTTGCATAGTGAGATCCTGTACCAAATACAAAATAAATAAATACATAAATAAACTGAACTATTTATTTATTGCCTATAGTCAAAAAAGTTAAACAATCTACAAAATGAAAGAATATACTTGTAATCATATATCTGAGAAGGACCCTGTATCTAGAATATACAAATGTTACATTTAAAAAATTTGGTACCAGGAATCAAACTCAGGACCTTGCACCTGCCAGGCAGGTACTGTGCCACTGAGCTATATCCCTGGCCCAATAACTGTGACAATTTAACAATAATAAAGGAATAATTACTCAACTGAAAAAAGGATATAAACACAATGGTACCTTGAATCAGGAACTTAATTATTTCCACAATCCTGATCACATACTGAATTAGACAAGAAACAGATACTTACACAAATAACCAAAACATAGAAATAGCCCACATGTCCATCAACTGATGAATGAATAAATAAAATATGATCTATGCATACAATGAAATGTTATTCAACAATAAAAATAATATGGATAGATAATCCAACATGGACAAATCTCAGAAACATCATGGAAAAAACCTCAGACCCAAAAGATATTATATGATATTATGTATTTGAAACATTCAGAACAGACAAATCTAAAAAAAAAGAATTTAGTGGTTTCCAAGGGCTGCAGAAGGAGGCTGAGGATGGGTAGTGATTAGTAACAGATATAGCATTTCTTTTCAGGTTGATGAGAAGTTTCTGAAATTACAAATGGCAATGGATGTATAACTATATACTAAAAACAAATGAATTGTACACACGGAATGAATGACCTGTACAGGACAGGAATTACATGTCAATAGTGCTGTGTTTAAAACATCCTAAGGGAAGCACACCATATAACTGCTAATGGGTTTCAGTGGACTGTGTGTGATGGTTACTGAGCAGAGCTTCAAGCCCACAGAACCTCTTACTTCACTAGAACAAAACCAGAGCTTCTCCAGCAATAACCTCCTCTTTCCTGAATAGCCTTTTCCAAGTATGGGCTCCTGTGTACAGAATGGGCAGAATTCAGCACAAAGCCATGGTCATCTTTCTTGCATGCACCCTGGCTTAATACTTGTGCCCTTGGGCTATGAACCCCAGAATCCAAAGATTGAGCTCTGCTACTTCTGGCAGCCTGGTGTCTGCAGCAGGGGTTTTACTGGGGTCATCAATGAGCAATGAGGCTAGCTACACACAGGAGTGGTGAGAAAGGGGATGCAGGAGGAAGGTGCAGACATGAAGACAAAGACTTACTTCTGTAGGTTGGCCATCTGCTTCACAGCTTCCACAGCCCCTGGCAGAGGCTCAAGTTCAAAGAAGAAATTCTTAGACTCCCAGATGCTAATGGCCTTCTCCTGAGAAACAGAGAAAAGCAGGTTACCACTAGTGCCCTCAGAATCTCACTGCCCTCAACTGGGGCAGCCTGTGTGACGTGGAATGGCCACCCACAAGAAGGGAGTGCCTATCTGCCTCTTGTGCCCACACACTTTATGTGTGCTCTGATCCCTTTTCAGGGAAGGATGTGCCTCTGTTAGGATCCAGTAGAGACCAGCTAAGGTGCCAGGGTCTTTGGGGAAGGCACCAGGTGCCATCTGGGACCTGAGGTCATTCATGCTAGCCAGGCATTTGTTGGACTTGACGGCAATGGCCAGAAGCATGGTGGAGTCCTGCAGGAGGATCAGGACTTCCCACAGTAGGAGAGTGAGTACACTAGAGAGTTGGAGAGGCCCAGAGATACCTAAGTGTACCATCAAGGGTCACGTGGAACAAGAAGGGGATACAGGTGAATGGACAATTGGGAGGGCCCCAGGCTCCTCCCCATATGAACCAGAACAGTGTTACTTGTTATTTGGTTTATGTTCAGGTTTATGTTCTCTTCTCAAAAGAGAAAGGATTCTGCTGATTTTAAAGTTTGAAAACAAAACTCTAGACCCTCATTTTACCCATGAGAAAAATGAGACTCAGAATGGAGCCTATCTGCCTGGTGCTACACAATGAAACTGGCCAACCCAGGAATAGAATCCTCACCTCCTCACTCCCAGGATAGCTCCTACCCTCATGTTGTAGGGACAAAACTGAGTTTTGGCACTTTCTCAGCCCTTTGGCTGAAGTCAAATGTAGAATACAGCACCTTTTCTAGGTCAAGCATTGGGAAAGTGACACAGCCCAGCTTTTGAGGAGCAGGGTCTTAAATAACATACACGGGGTTCACAAAGTACTTCAGCCTGGTTAAGAGATCACACCAGCAATACTTCTGTGAATCCTAAACAGCTAAGCAACACAAGCTTCTTTCTAAAGCAGATTCTCTCATTTGATCCTCATAAGGCAAAAGGACTGAGGATTAGTATTCTCAGTTTATAGAGATTTTTTTTCAAGACTTCTTGAAGAGGTGACACTGTCAGGACTTGAACTCACACATATAAGCAGTATAGACAGATGGAATGGGAAAATCTTGGTCCTTGCTATGTAACCCTGTGTTGACCAACTTTCCTCAATGAACCTCTCATTTACAGAATGGAGACAGGAACCTCCCTCTTCCACATGGATCTTCATAAGCATGTTAACAGATACTGAACAGCCCCTGGCAGTGGGCCTTGGATATAGTGACAACATATTAACACACCTCTCCCTTACACTAACTTGCCATGGAACCCAGGTCAGGGAAATTGCCCTGTCTGGGCTCAGTTCAACTGTCTTAATAGTTTGAGATTCTACTTTAGTTAAGATAAACTTTTCTTTCCACTTGCTTACCTCAGCAAAGTAATGGGACTATCAAAGGGAATAAAGACAAAGAATAGTCGGCCTTCTCTATCTACATGTTCTACATCCCTGGATTCAAATCACAAGGTCAAAATATTTGGGAAAAAACTGGGTTGGTACTGAACATGCACATACTTTCTCCCTTGTTATTCCTCCATACATAATCTAACTACTTACATAGACGTGACATTGAATTGGGTAATAAAAATTATACAATGGTGATTTAAAGTGTACAAGAGAATTTCATAGTGTTGTAGGCAGCCAAATTAGCTAGAAATTATTATAGGCAGTCAGACAGGGCCAGGCCCTCAAAGGAGATAACACAGAAGACAAGATACCTTACAATTGTGGGAGGGATGCTCCTGCTGTGAACCAGGCCTAAAGAACAAACAAATGCTAACCTCCCTAAAGATTAGCATCCGGGATTGATCATTACCTTGAGAAAGCCAGGAAGAATCATTATCTGGTGGCCATCAGACAAGGTCCAATTTTACATTCATGCCCCCTTGCTACGTACTTTCCCATTTGGTCCTGGACTTAATCAATTTTACCTGAGCAATGGAGTTTGTAATCCCATTAGTTGATCAGTTTTGTCCCACCTCTTGTCCACCTAAGCGAGCTCCCATTCTCTCCACCTTCACCCCGCAGGGTTTTACACTATGAAAGTCCCTGGAAGAGACAGCTCTCTGGGGACTACCCGCTCAGGCCCCCCTCCTGTCCCTCTCTCGGACAGAAGCTTTCTTTCCCTCAATAAATATATTCTGTTCATAACCTCCGTTTGTTCCTGAAATTCATTCTTCGGTTTTAGAGAACACGAACTCGTCCAGGTCAGGTCGGGAAATCATTTTTCCCCATGTCATTTGAAGGTTCCCTGTATCACTTGGAGGTTACCCACCTGAGATCAGTTTTTCTCCCTGTATCAATACATTACACACAAAACATCATTTTATATAAGAAACTTGAATCTGTGGATTTTGTTATCCAGGGGGAAGGAATACTAGAACCATCCATCTTAGGACAACTGTATTTTTTTATAAAGTGTTTTTTATAAAGCCTATATTCAGAAACTGGATTGCTTTCTTTAGTTTTAATCACAGATACCTGGCCAACTTGGACACAGAGAGACACAGAGATATCCTGCTTGGGAAGAGAAAGACAAGGAGGAGAAATCAGCAGGCTGCTCCTAGAGTACCCTCCCCTCTGCCCCACGAATGCTGTTTCTTTACCTTGTGCTTAAAAAACAGGAATTTTGCTCCCTTAGACATGGAGTATGGGTCTCTGTGCAGCAGCTGTGAAAGCTACTGCACTCTTCAGAAGTTAGGTGGACTTATTTCCACTAAAACACATATGGGAAGAAACAAGGTGCCCCAAATCCCAGTGCTAGGCATTCATTTGCAAATGAATGCCACATAGTGCAGGGCCTATCACTTAAGTGCAGGAATGACATGGCTGTTTCCTCCAATTTCAAGTTTTTAATCAGGTCTCAGCATCAGGAGAAATCAGAGTACTCAGCTCAATGGAAGAAACCTTTGGAAGAACCTGGTGTGAATAAATGACACTTGATTTCTTCTTTCAACACCAGTCTCTCAGCACACCAAATTATTGTGAAAGTACCTTGCTGAAGTTCAAAAAGAAATGTTGCTCAAAGAACAGGACTATGGGTAAGGAAAGCTAAGTGTGCTTGGCGGGCAGCCAGATGCGTTTGAATTCCGCCTGGGCCCCTTATTATCCCAGGAACTGGGACAAGAGTCTTCATCTACAGCAAGGAGATAACCATGCCTACTTACAGAAGAGACATGACAATGAAAAATCCCTAATCCTTCTGCCTACCATTAAACCTTCTGACAGTGACACCTAGACTGGTGGCCAATGAGTGGATGTCAGAAAACCCCAGCCTCTATAGTTTGTGCACGGTAAACCCTCCTGTTTTTTTTACAGTTTACAAACCAAGCCTCCTGCCTGGATATTTCCCTCTATGCAGGGCACAGGTGTGGGGGAGGGTTGTGGAATGTTCCACCGTGCCAATATTAGAACAGGACAGACTCATCCTATGTTGACCACTGACTCTCTAGGTGACACTGGCTCTGGGCCTACAATACCACAACCTATACTTTCAAAAAAAAAAAAAGGATAGGGACACCTGTGAAAATCATAGGGAGGAAGAAACAGCCACGTTCTGTGGTAGAGCTAAAAGAGGACTTAATTTAGAATGCCTAGTTTATTCTTTAAAAATTTAACAAACGACCTGAGGCCAAATATACTACAAAATTTAAGGAAGGCTAGAAATAGTTAGGATGCCCGAGAAGACGCTTGATGGTAACTGAGCGCCCAGCTGGGCCCTCCCACAGGGCTGTCACCTCCATCCTCCCAGGACCCTATTTTATGAGGACCTCAAGCCTGGCGCTGCGACCCGCCCTCCAAGGTCACTCGGGCGCCGGGCTCCGCAGCCCGCGCAGCAAGCTCTCTCCCCGCCAGGGTGGGGGCGGCAGTGGGTGCTCACGCTCAGCCCCGGGCTCAGGCGGTCGTACTGCTCCGACACCCAGAAGCCGCGGCGGTCCTCCAGCGCGACGAAGGGCAGGTCGGGGAAGCGCGCCCGGAACTTCCTGAGGAAGCCGCCCTCGAAGTCGGCCAGCACGCCGTCCATGTCCACCAGCACCCGCAGGGCGCGGCCGCCCGGCCGCCCCGACGCCGCGCGCCTCCCCGCCGCGCACCGGGGCCGCGGCGCGCACCAGCCGCGCAGGCGGATCATGGCCCCTCGGGGGCGCTGGCCGCGGACGCCGGAGCCTGCGCCGTGCCGCGCCGCCGGAGCGGGCCGCGAGACATGACAGCCGCGGACGGAGGACGACGGACGGCGGACGGCGGCCGGGCCGGCGCGGGACGGGACGCGGGATGCGGGGCGCGCGTGCGCAGGCTCGGCCCGGGGAGAGGCGGGGGCGCGCGCCCCTCAGCGGCGCAGCCCCGAAACCCTTAAAGGGACAGGGATCCGGCGCAGGCGGGGCCCGGAGGCGTGACTTCGAGGACAGCTCCGGGTGCTGGCGGTCCCTAGGATGTCTACACTCCCCGCCTCTCTGTCCATGCTTTCTGGAACGGGCCTGGGTTCCCTCCTCTGACTGCTGCAGCAGAACATGGAGGAACCGTGCACACATGAAACAGATCTCTGTCCTTAGATATTCACTGAGCGCTTACTGTGTCTAGCTGTGGACCAAAGAAACAAGTTTCAGCCATCACGGAACTTAGATTTTAGAAAGGTAAACAGACAAAAGGACAAAGGAACCAAAACAGGTTGATATACATCCTGAAAGCCTTTTTGCTTCCTGGTGAGTGTCGGGAGACCAATAGGACAACAAATATCATTCAAACACGAAACACAGTATAGCCTCAGTAAAACTGGTGATTTTTCAGGTAAACCTGTAAACAAATAGTATGTACCTCAGCAGAGGCTGTTTTTGTTTTTTCTTTACAGAAAAAAAAAAAAATCTTAAGACAGAGCAGAGCACATGGGATGATAGGTGCAGGATTAGCAAGGACATCTTCAATAGAGACATAATGTTGGGAAAGAATATGAAGAACCAGATAGCCAGCCACAGTGGTGGATACCTGTGGTCGCAGGACTTGGGAGGCTGAGGCAAGAGGATGGCTTGAGCACAGCAGTTGGAAGCCAACCAAGGCAGCTCACCAAAACTCCATCTCAAACACAAAACAGAAGAGATGCATGATCCCGTAAGCAAAAGCAGCAAACTTAAAGTTCTGATCCAGGGAATGAGGGCTTAGGAAGAAGAAGAATACCAATATAAGCATAATTTTCATTCACACATTTGTCAGCAAATTCTAAACATTTCTAATGTGCTTACTGGTGAATATCAAGCAGTGAACAAAGAACTCAACCCTGTAGAACTAAGGCTTCTGGATTTTTCTGAAACTGATAGAAGGAAGGGTGGGGTGATCCAGCTTAAGGTTATAGCAACAGTTTAGGGGAAGCAGGGAAGCAATGTGGCATGGTTTGAAGAGGATGGCAGGGACTCAGGCACACCTGGGCACTCTGTGGTATCTCTAGATTATATGCCAAGCCCCTTGTTTGGTTTCCTCACCAATATAGCCCCAGTACATATAACAGCGCCTGTCATATAGTATGTGTTTAATAAAATCATTCATGCATGTATGCAACAGTTTTTGAATGCTGTTATATCATTCAAGAGCCTTCAGGAACAGTTTATGGAAAGAGACAGAAAGAGATTTGGAGATGTAGTCTGAAAGAAAAGAGCTGGAATACCTTAGGCTGTTCTGTGTGAGCGATTCTGGTCAGAGCTAAGGTCAGAAGGCTGCTAGAAATCCTGCCTGTTAACCACTAAGAAAACAATATGCAATGCATCAATTATTAAAACTGCCCTACTAATTTGATTTGAATCTGTCTTATTGCTATTTGTCTCTCAATAAAATTATGGAAAAAAAGAAAAAAGAAATTCTGCCTGTAAAAACCATTGTGGGAGGTTTCTGCTGGGAAAAAGGACTGCATTCATTGTTGGACTCCTGACAATGTACATTATGGCTTGGCACAAAGTTTGTGTGTATTTTGCTTGTGTCCAGAAACTTTTCCTGAGACTGAGATTAAAGGTAGTAGACTGATTAATCTAGCAAAAGAAATTTCAAGACAGTCAAATGTTGAGGTAGTGGCATGGCTATTGTTGGGTCTTCTAGACAGATTTCTTTGGAGAATCAAGAGTAAAGAACCCAGCAGGATAATTTAAAAGGTAAATTTTGCAAAAAGGCAAGTGACAATAAAGCTGTGGACTGCAATGATAGAGCTCCACTGTTAAGAAGGAACAGGAAAATAGAAAAGATGGCCTGAGGGCATTATAAGAAGTGGCAAGTCTCCACCCTTTGCAACCTCAAAACTGCAAAGGTGAAAGACTGCTTTGAGGAGAAAGCTACAGAGTTCCATGTTTCAGAATGGTAGTGGCATAGAGAAGTTTAATTAAGTGACTCAGCAGGGATCCAGGACTCCTAGTTTGTAAACACCCTCATCCTGTGCAAGAAGAGGGCCCAACACTGTGTGAGTTCTACACTCCAGCCCCAGGGCAGCTTGTTTATAATATAAGGAAGAGAGAGAAGCTTGATAGAAGCCAAAGCTGCTGCCCTTCCCTTTGCTCTTGGCTCACTCTACTGTCAAGAACTGCTGCTCTCTGCCATGTGCCACTCTGCTTGGTATAGACTGAAACCTCCACACACTCTGAGACAAATAAAATTTTCCTTCCTTCATTTTGAGTGTCAGGTATTTGTCCCAGCAATGAGTGAAAAATAACCAAGACATACCTATAAGGGAAAGCTCTAGTGCTATCTTTGAGAATTGCTTCCTGGCTCCAGTTCAAATCCCGCAGGCTGCTAGCTCAGGTCCTGCATCCCACTGGCACAGACTTTCTAGCTTCCACCATTGACCTTTGGGCCTTCCCGGCCCAGACCCATGAAGATGGCCTGCATGAAACATTGCCGTAGGCTCTTGACTTCCTGTTGGACTCTTGGGGGCCACTATTATGGGCTATAGGTCTGGGCTATAGGTCTTCAGCTGGACTCATGCAGGACCTTGCAGTAGGATCCAGGACATCAGCTGGAGAGATCTTTAGTGAATGGACAAATTTCCTGCACTCTCTTTGGGTAACTATTATTAAAAAAATCCTATAAATTATGTGTCCTGTATTGTTTCCTTACAAACCCTCACCACAACACCTCTCTACAAAGGTGTTCATTCTTCATGTTGCAATGATTTTCTCATAATTTAATTACAAAAAGTTTCAATCATACGTAAAAGTTGAAAGAAGTGTACAACATGATTTCATACAGCAAGGATTCTCTAATTAACAGGTTGCTATATTTACTATCCATCACACTACCTATCCACCAACCCATCTACTCTTTGATACTTCTCAAAATAAGCCCCAGTTCACATTGGACCCAAGCCCACCTCACTGTCTCTGTGTGCCCACATCAGAGTGCAATGTTAGCATCATTTGATGCTTTTTTCAGATTGTCTGAATCCAGGTCCACGCAGAGATGGGGAGGGACTGGCTAAGTTAGCAATAATGCTAATGCTGCAACAAACTGAAGTGGGATAATGAGCTCAAAAGATCCTGGATATCAGCCACCTTGTCCAACTCCACACAGAGGGTGTCTGTGAGAGGCAAGTGGCTAGGATGCAGAACTTGCAGCTAATTTACCTTGTACACGTAAAGTGCACTTTCCTGCTTCAAACAAGCTGTACTACTTGCAGCTAACCATTACCTCAGATGAGGGTTACTGCCAGAGAGTGGAAAATTTAATTTTGAAACTGAAGTTCCTGATGCATATAACATGGCACCTCCCAAAATAAAGTGCTTGACCAGGATCTGGCACTGAACATCGCAGAGAAGTCTGTCTCAGTTTACTGAGAGAACACTCGATGGGCGGCACTGGACAGGCTCCCAGGAGAGTGCTGAAGGATGCTGTCTGGGGATTAAACTCTTTATTCACTGATCTTTTGAATCTTGGTGATCCACTATCAAAGTTGCAGAACATCACTTGTGGGACAAGGAGGACTTCTGAAACAAAGTGGATAACTACGTCATACTCTATGCCAGATGATGAGAGGAGGACACTGCAGCCAGGGACCCAGTGGCCCTCCTCCCATCCTTGCACCCCTCAGCCCCATGGCCTCAAACTCTCCTGCAGCCGCCATGTCTCCACAAATAAATCCTCTGGATTGCCCATTGTAAATGAAGAGTGTGGCATAAATATAGCAGGAAATTGTGTCTTGCTCTAGAGTATTTTCTGTTTTCCTTAAAGTGTTTACTTTCCTGAAATGCTGTCTAGGCTGGCTTGTCCAGAGCTCAGCCTCCAGTCTGTGCTCACTCCCTGCCCCCACACAGGGGCAGCCACCCAGGGATGGAAGGGCCTATCCAGTATCCTCTCAGATTGGCAAGAAGAGCCCATGCAAACTGTAACTAGATGCACATTCTCTTAGTTTCCTCTGTAAATGTTGGCCCTGCCTAGATGTGAAGCTACAGTTATTTACTATAGCTCTTACTTAAATGTGCATTTTACTTAATAGTAAGTATACTTTGGAGATGATTTGTAATTTGTACAATTCAAGGCTTTTATTTTTTCTAACAAAATAAACTCTAGTCATCAGTATACTTTGCCCCTAAATCTTGCAGTGTAGTTGGTTGTGAGTCCAGTACATCTAAAAGTAAATTTTAAAAGTGAAATGTACAGATTTTTTTTCCAGAACTGGGGATTGAACTGATGCCCTTGAGCTTGCCAGGGAAGCGCTTATTCCACTGAGTTATCTCCCTGGCCCCTAGAAATGTACACATCTTAACTTTAACATTGTACTATAGCTTGGGTTTTGAGTGTTCCCCAAAGGTCTATATACTCAAGGCTTCAACCCTAAATTGGCATTATTAGAAAGTGGTGGAAAACTTTAAGTAGTAGGGACCAGTAGGTGGTCATATGTCATGAAGGGCCATGGGCTTGAAGGGAACATTAGGACTCTATCTTTCTCTTTCTTCCAGCCATAAGGTATATGGTTTGCTCTGTGTTCTCCACATTAGGATTTGTTGCTTTCAAGCCACAGTCCTAAAACAATAGGATCAATTGGCAATGGACTGAATCCTCCAAAACTGTGAGCCAAAATCAACGTTCTTTTATTATAAGTTGGTCGTCTCAGATACAGTAAAAACACTGATTTTCAAGCATAATTAGTTTTTGAAATGTGCTTGAAATCCAAAGCATTTGTATATCAAGGTGAATTTCCCATAAGATATAATGGAA
This sequence comes from Ctenomys sociabilis, assembly GCA_004027165.1. Lineage (NCBI taxonomy): Eukaryota > Metazoa > Chordata > Mammalia > Rodentia > Ctenomyidae > Ctenomys > Ctenomys sociabilis. The sequence continues at coordinate 47,376 of PVKA01005021.1, read as the reverse complement.
ATTCAGATGATTCATTTCACATCCCAAAAGTATTCATATAAAAACAATTATAACACTGTACTATATTACAAAAATATAAAGAAAAACAAAATAATCTGAACTATCTTTGAAAACCTTCTTGTCTGGTGTGACAAAGCTGAGAGATAAGATGGTTATTGTGTAGGATGACTTTCACTGTCACTAAGAGAATCACCGCTATCTATTGATTCAGTGGATTCTTTTTTTCATGCAACTTTAGCAGGGAACCTATCTAATGACACTTGCTTTTGCCTACATTTGAGGATTTCATGGAAATGTGGCCTCACATTGTCCTTAAGCTGATTAATCACTTGTGCTGCTACAGCCTTATTTGGGTGGTGTTTTGCACAACATTTTGCACTGTTTTCCACATTTCCCTGATCCCATCTAAAGTGACGAACTCCTCTTCCTTCTTCTCTGCAGATGAAATCTCCTCCATAACCTTTTGCTGTTGGGAAATGATCACCACACAGTTCCTCAAGAAGAGACAAGGTGAGGAAGAAGGAAAGAGAGAGAGGAAGGGAGAGAGGGATAGAGGTATGGAGCAAGGGAGAGAGGGAAAGAAGGGGAGAAGGAGAGAGAAAGAACTATTGGCTCATTTGTGATGAGACATCTGATATCACATACTACTCACATTGCAAGACATCACTCATTTATCAAGTAAAAATTTATTAGAAATATTTGCTTGTTTTGTGGAACACTTGCAGGACAAGTTATTAACAATCCAAGGTTTAACTGATGTCAGAATAACTAGTTACTTTAGAAATATAGATTTTTTTCTTTGCATTTTCAGAACAAAAAATTCATAAATATGATCTCAAATATATTATGTCTTTAATATAAATATCATATACTATTTGTCTTTGAAAATAGATAGAAATATTACTTGTTACCTAATATGTAATTAGATATAAAATAGATATATTGAGAGAGAGCTCCATGGCCAAAAAAAAAAGATGAAAAAATAAAATATTGACAAACTTAATGTTGCAGTTGTGGTTTATAAGGGAATTTATTTAATACAGGACACCTAATTTATAGCATTATTTTATAATATTCACCCAAACACAAAAAAGTGAAGGAAATCTGTCCACACACTAGAGACCCAAGAAGTCCAGCTAAGGGCTTGGATCCCACAGCAGGATCCTCCATGTGTCCAGCTGAGGTCTAGAGCCTATGATGATGTGTCATGCAAATCTGTATCAAGGATCTGCACTAGGGCCCAGGAGATGGTTCAGTAGAATAGGCACTTGCCTGGCAAGCCCAAGGTCCTGAATTCAATCCCTGGTACCACAAAAAAAAAAAAAAAAAAAAAAAAAAAAAAAAAAAAAAAAAAAAAAAAAAAAAAAAAAAAAAAAAAAAAAAAGAAAAAGAAAAAAGGAAAAGGATCTGCACAGGGTCCAGGAAGTGATGATACTCAAGGAAAAGATCAGCACTCCTCCAAACAGAGCCAAAATGATCCTTAATGACAAAGAGGCTCTGAGCTCCTCCAGTAGTGAAAACAGCGTGCGACGAGCTTCTCCAGGAGAATGAACAGCACACCATCTTCCCCTCTAGTTCTCGTTTCATGCCATTGGCAACAGTCCTCAGGTGGTCTTTTTCCATACCCAACATCACATGGATTCAGTTCAGCTGGGTGTTATAAATTGACAGTTAGTTAATCCACCATATTTAAATAACTATTTCTGGGTGCTGCAATACTGCATGATTTTTGAGGAATTTTTTCAAGAGGCTTTGGATGTGTCTAGTTGTGTGTTTTCTCTATTTTTCAAAATACATCATGCAAATGTTTTTCATTCATAATGACACAGTTGCCTCAGTCTGTTTTCTGTTGCTGTACTTCTGTGGTGGATTGTCAACTGGTGGTCAATTTGCTACACCCACCTGAACTGAACTAAGGTGGGGACTGAGTACAGGAGGCCCACTTGGCGATTGTTACCAGCAGCCTCAGAGACAGAATTATAGAAACTATTTGGAGAAGCCATTGGGGAGCTGTGGAAAACTGCTGGTTCTCCTGGGCTATTTTGCTGGGGGACCTTGCCATGCTGGCTTTCCTGGTAAATTTAGCTGTTCTCGTCAGAGGAGGAGCTTGGACCTCATTGTCCCTGAGGATGGCTGAGGTTCAGCTTGGGGAACTCTGGCCCTTACTTTGAACATTGCTTCCTGGCTCCTGAAGGGAAGATGGTGCACTGCTTAGTCTCCTGGAGGAGCCTCATAGCATTAGCTCTCCTGCTAGGAGCTCACTGTGGCTGAGGATGGCTGTGGTGCTTTTCACAGGAGCTCGGGTTCTTACCTTGAGCATTGCTTTCTGGCTCCAGTTCAGATCCCTCAGCCTGCTAGCACAGATCCTTCATCCTACTGACACAGACTTCCTAGCTTCCACCACAGACCTGTGGGCCTTCCCACACAGACCTATGAAGCTGGCCTGTATGGGACATTGTTTTGGGCTCTCGGCCTTTATTGGACTTATGGGGGCCATTGTTATTGGTGGTGTGAAGAACATGTTCTTCACACCACCACACTTGCACTTTGGCCAAACCTATTGCACTCCTGATTTTTCTCCCCAAATTTTCAGCAGCAAGTTCACATAGCATCTCAGTTACTTTTCCTTCATTGCTGGGACAAAATACACCCAAAATCAAAGACTGAAAGGTTTATTTAGCTCACAGTAAGTGGAGGTTTCAGTCCATACTCAGCTGGCCCCAGTGCAGAATGACAGCAGAGGAGACAGTTCATGGTGGTAGAAAACAGCAAAGAACAAAGGGAGGAGCAGTAGCTCTGGCAGCAGAGGCAAAGAACAAACCTCTCTCCCTTTCTTACACAGTGTTCCAGGCTCTGTGCCCCAGGGTGGGTGTAGCACTCACACCCCTTATGCCAGCAACACTTATACCCTAACCCCAGCATTGGATCATGAATTAATCACAGTCTCTAGAAGTCCACCCCATGACTACATGAGGCTTTGGGGGCTCAATTAGACACAAACCATAACACATTTCATTTATATGAAAATGGTGCAAACATAGGAAAACATATACAGATAAAAACTCCACCAGTGGTTCCCAGGGGTCTTTAGGAGGGCAGAATTGGGATGAATCCCTCATAAGTATGGGAGTTTCATAAGTATATAAGTGCATTCTTCTAATACACTTACATTTGTACACAATGATGGTTCCAGAACTAAGTTCAATTAAATCTATGTTATTTATTTGTTTGCTTATGTTTGTGGCACTAAAGATAGAACCCAGGGCCATCACTCTAAACTACATTCTCAGTCCATTCTTTATTTTTAAACAAGATCTCACTAAGTTTTCCAGGCTGGTTTTGAACTTGTGATCCTTCTGCTTCAGGTTGCCAGAATACTAAGATTATAGGTTTTCAACACCACAACCAGCTGAAATATATATTTTATTTATTTCTGAATGAATTTTTAGTAGATACACAAATGAATTTGAATCTGGGAACTTCACATTGAACCATATCCCCAGCCCTTTTTTGATTATCACTAAGTCATTAAATTGTTTATTTGTGGGTCTCCTGTCTCAGCCTCCAAAAATGGTGGAATTATAGGTGTGCAACATCTGAGACATACATTTTAACATGGATTTGGGTTCTGTAAGATGGCACATGTCCCTAATCCCAGCTATTTTGGAGGTTAAGATAGGAAGGTCATAAGTCTAAGACCAACCAGGGTAACTGTTTTGAAATTTAAAAAAATTAACAGTAGAGCTGAGGATGTAGCTCAGTACTCTCTGGGTTCGATCTCCAGTGCAAAAGAAAAGCAGGTTGTTTTATATGAATAATATATTAAAATGGTCATGAAGACAGAAGTGCATAAAGACAAATTTACGATTTTTATCAAAGATTTTAATATTCCTATTTTAATAACTGATAGAACAAGAAGACAAGACCATTAAAGGTACAGAAGGTTTGTACAATACTGTCAATCCACTTGGCCAAACTGACAGCAAATTCTACACACCAGCAACCCATGCTTTTCTGGTGTAAAAAAGACACTTAAAGGGACAGGCCATATTCTGAGACACAAAGTAATCCTCAACATATTTGAAAGGATTCAGAGCACATGAAGTCTATTCTCTGACCACATTGGAATTAAATTACTTTTTTTGTCTTTTTGAGACAGGGTCTTACTATGTAGTTTCAGGCTGGCCTTGATCTCACTTTGTAGCCCATTCTGGTCTCACACTTGCAACAATCCTCCTGCCCCAGCCTCCTGACTGTTAGGACTGCAGGTGTGCACCATCATGCCCAGTTAAATAAGAAATCAACAAAATGTTCTCTGAAAAATTCCTGAACATTAATAAATTAAAAATATACCTCTGAGTAGCCTACAAGCCATAGAAGAAATTAAGAGAAAGATTGGGAACTATTTTGATTTGAATAAAAATGGATATGCACCCAAATTGGGAAGGTACCATGAAAACAGTGGCAGTTCGTTAAAGACATTTCATCAAAAAAGCACAGGGAGCCATTAAGCACGTGAAAAGATGCTCAGCTTCACTGGTCCCTGGGGAAATGCAAACTCGAACCTAAGGAGATTCCACTTCACTGCTGGTAGGAAAACTAAAATGACAAAGACTGACCACCGCAAAGATGTGGAGGAACTTGAAGTCTCACATGTTGCTGGTGGGGATGAAATATTAATTGTACAAACGTTTGAGAAAACCTTTCAGCATTTTCTTTAAAAGTTAAATGTATACCTACCATGAGATCCAGTTGTTTCACTCCTGAATAATGCACCCTATAAGAAAGAAAGTTTGTGTTCATATTGAGACTTACACTATTCATAGGAGTACTCCTCTCCTTGAACTTGTGGTGATCCTCTTGCCTGCCTCAGCCTTTCAAGTGTTGGGATTACAGCATGTATCACCACACCCAGATAAACCTTTTTTCTTTGTATGTTTATTATCTCAGGTGTTGTTTCAAGAATGGAAAGCTGACTAACACACAGTATGATTTTATTTTATATAAATTTCTAGAGAATGTAAAACAATCTATAGTAGTAAAAAGTACATTAATGATTGCCAGAGAATTGAAGATATTGGGGAGGGAAGGATTTACAAAAGGATACATGGAAACTTAAAGGGTAATGAATGAATCTACTATCTTGACTAATGAGATAGTTTCACTCATAAGTCAAAAAAAGTATTGTGAGATGCGAGGCTGGGAAAGGGGAGGCGGAAGAGGCGGAGGCAGCGCGGGAGGGAGCTAGGCGGGTCAGACCTAGCTGCAGGCCTGCAGGGGGCCGGGCCACGCAGAACCCGCCCAGCAGCAGCGGCTCCTCGCCTGCATCCCGGACAGCCTGAGTCCGGAGGGGGCTGGTGGCCAGGGGGCCGAGAGCAAATCCCCCCGAGGGCTGGCCCTTGGGAAGGCGCTTTCAGCTTCGGGAGCAGGCAGGCCACCATGACCGAGAACTCCACGTCCGCCCCTGCGGCCAAGCCCAAGCGGGCCAAGGCCTCAAAGAAGTCCACAGACCACCCCAAGTACTCGGACATGATCGTGGCTGACATCCAGGCTGAGAAGAACCGTGCTGGCTCCTCGCGCTAGTCCATCCAGAGGTACATCAAGAGTCACTACAAGGTGGGTGAGAACGCCGACTCCCAGATCAAGTTGTCCATCAAGCGCCTGGTGACCACCGGGGTCCTCAAGCAAACCAAAGGGGTGGGTGCCTCCGGGTCCTTCCTGCTGGCCAAGAGCGACGAGCCCAAGAGGGCAATGGCCTTCAAGAAGACCAAGAAGGAGGTCAAGAAGGTGGCCACCCCAAAAGAAGGCAGCCAAGCCCAAGAAAGCTGCCTCCAAAGCCCCAAGCAAGAAACCTAAAGCCACCCCAGTCAAGAAGGCCAAGAAGCCGGCTGCCACACCCAAGAAAGCCAAAAAACCCAAGGTTGTCAAGGCCAAGCCTGTCAAGGCATCCAAGCCCAAGAAGGCCAAACTAGTGAAGCTGAAAGCCAAGTCCAGTGCCAAGAGGGCCGGCAAGAAGTGATGAGGAAGCCTTTTCTTATGGACACTCCTCTCTCTGTAAATACTTTCTTCCTGTCTTCCTTGATTCTTTGCAACCCTTTTCCCCGTTTGTTCTGACTTCATAAGAGAAAGATTTTGGATTCCTCGGAAATTGTGGAATAATTGCTTTTTCCTTCCAGTTGTGCAAGGACCACAACAAATCTCATCTCTGTAACAATGAGGATGTACTTATATTTCGTTTTGTTGATTTGCTATTAATCTTATAGGGCTCAGGTTTGGGTGGGGTGTGTGTTGTGTTGGGGGGGTTGCTATGAGGGTAGATGGGGAAGGAGAGAACAGGCTCAGCAGTTCATTCTCCTGGAGGAGAGGGAGCCCAGGAATCAACCGTAAAGGTCTATAGCAGTGTCTTTAAGTTTTTGTTTTTGTTTTTTTTTTTTTTTTTTTGCGGAACCGGGGATTTGAACTCAGGCCCTTGCACTTGCCAGGGAAGTGCTTATTCCACTGAGCCATCTCCTCAGCCCCTTGTTTTTGTTTTTTAAGTTGGGCACCCCTGTGAGAATTTCTCAACCTTTGGTGCGGTTGTGGGGTAGGGGGTGGGGTGAGCAGTAGGGGGTCCGAGGCCAGGCCCTCTCCTGGTCTGTGTGCCCTTCTGGCCCTTAGGGAAGAGGGAGACAAGTCACAGCTGCTCGGAGAAACTAGCTTCTCCCTGTCAGCTAGAAACCAGCCATGGGGCGGGGCGGGGGAGGGGGGCTCTGTGGCATCTGCAAAGTCTCTTAATGGGAGTGGAAACTTTGGGGAAAGGATGGAGTCAGCCAAGTGCCTCAGTGTGCCCTGTTCAAGCTTGGGTTTTTCCACACACTTTGAAGGATTATTGTCTTTGGAGGACTTTTTTTCTCTGTGTTTTGTTCCTTCTCTAAAGACGTGGCTTTGCTTGGTCTGGTGGGGCTCCAGTCCCACCACCAGCTGCTTAAAAACCTCCCGACCTCTTTTTACTTCTGAGTTTTTTTAAAGTAGATGTAGCGGGGAGGGGGAGGGGCAGGGAGTGGACAGTAAGACATACTGCAGTTGATTTGGAATTTGCTACGTAGTTATAGAGCTAGATCTATGTGCATGTGTGTGTATTTGTATATATGCATACCTAGGACCACTGCTTAGGTTTTACATTGGGAGCTGGGAGAAAAACCTGTACAGTTGTCTGTCTTATTTTTAATATGAAAAATAGCGCACTTGTGCCACCCTACCCCGCCTTTTTTAAACAAGTGTTACTTGTGCCGGGAGAAATTTGCTGTCGTTGTAATTTTAAAACTTTAAAATAAAATCTGGAAAAGAAAAAAAAAAAAAAGTATTGTACTTTATGAAAAGCCTCCCCAATTTCTAGCAAAACTTTAAATGTGCAAATTTTTTGTTTGCCAATTAAACCTCCATTTAAAAACAAAGTTTCATCCAAGAAATGAGGAGAAAGAAATAGAAATGACATAGAGAAAACATTCAGATTGCTACACTGCCAATGCCAATCTTGCCCGAATCTGCAGTCAGTTCACTTCTTGGGAGTGACATGGGCTGAAAAATTCTGGCTGAATTGAACTGTTTAAATTGAGTTATCTGTCAGTTGTAATACAGACTCCTGAATAGGACAATCCTGACCTCTGAGTGCTTGGGATTCCCAGAATGGAGCTAATGTATATGCCTGAGGAACCAGAGGTTTTGGATGCTTTTAGGACTTTTAAAGGTAAGAAGCAGGAAAGGGTAGTAGGTCCTCAGAAAATAGGCAGGCTCTTTACTGGCTTTCTGATCTGGGCCACAGAGCTTCTCTGGATGCACTTGTGCTGACAGCTAACAGTCATGGGTGCATACCTACCTGTTTGTGGAGAACTGTGAAGTTGCCATTGATGCCATAAAAATAAGCTATCAGTACCATGGACCTTTATGGGGAGCTTTTCAGGAGTTTGAGGGTACAAGGGGGCCAGGAGGAGTTCACATCTAGTGAACTGGCTCTGCTACCTCTGCAGGTGGTTCGCTTTGTTTGGCTAGCAAGATGCGCAAGGGAAGTAGCACGAGTTTTGGGGAACAGTAACTAGAAAATGGATGGCTAAGAACTAAATTAGTGAGGAACCAGATTTTCTTTAAACTCAGATGCCTGTATCTTACAAATATCCTGAGCAGATGGCCATTTTGCCTCAGCAGTGCCCAGTGATTAGCATTCTGCTCATAGCCAGGGGGCACTTAACTTTCCATCTGCCTCCCTGTTTCTGAAGAGAGGTCTCACTGGGTATGGTCTTAAGTTACAGGGTCAGCCCCCCATAAGCTATGATATAGACTAGTCCCAAACTAGTCAGGAGTTCTGACAGTGTGGGTTGAGGGCCTATCTCTGTGTCTGCTTGCCATGTGACCAAGTAAATTAGAACTTTTGTCTTGCCTGCATTGATTCAGCCATGACTTAGACCACCGTGTCACAGGAAAGAAAGTATTACGAGGTGTGGATTACAAGATAGTAGCCGTCTTTGTCCAGGCTCTGGCTGTTCTGTAGAGCTGTTATGACCTTGCTGGTTGAAGTCAAATACTTTTCCTGTCTCCCCATTCCCATTTACCCAGTGTATATGATGAATAAGTTTGTAGCTCTGAAGTCAGATAGCTGCTCAAATCCTACTGGTTCTCCAGTAACCAGCTATGCATCTTTAGCCAAATTCCCGAGTCTTTTTGAACATCAATTTCTCTTCTGAATACTAGAAGGAGGAGGAGGAGGAGATATCAGCAGGAGCTTTAAAGATCAGTAGGACATATGGGAGGAAAGACTCCCAAATCTCAGCAGTTTAACAGATTATTATTATTATTATTAATTATTATTATTATTACTTCAATGCAGGAGGCAACTGCTTCAGTGGCTCCCAGAGCCTGTCTCCTGGTAGTTGTACCTTTGAAAGATCCCTGCTCTTCAGTGTGGGCCATACCCACTGATTTACTTCTAATGGGTGACTGCATCAAAAAGGTCTATTCTAAGATTAGGTTACACAAACAATATGACTTCAGTATTTCTTCTCTTGCCTTTTCTCTCCTCTCCCTCCTCCCCCATTCCTCTTCTTCTCCTCACCCAGCTCCTTTCCTCCTTCACTTCTCCCTCCCACTCTTTGTCCCTCATTCTCCCCCAAGAGGAGATCCACCTGCTGTACTCCAGGGTGCCTTATATACATCCATATGGCAAGGGACCAAGAGGCCTCTCACCAACAGCCCGTGAGTAAGGCACTGAGGTCCTCAGTCCAACAGCCTGATATGGACAAATCCATCACTGATGTGAATGGCCCTAAAACAAGTCACTTTCAGCCAAGCATGAAAAGGAAGCCACAGCCCTGGGACCATCCCAAGTGCAGCTTTATGGGGGCAAAAGTGCCCAGCTAAGCCACAATGTAACTCTCGATCTGTAGATGTTATGAGATAATAAATGCTTGTGAAATAAAAATGCTAAGCCTGTAAGTTTAAGGTTAACTTCCTATGTAACTGTTTCCAATGTGGGTTGGGAAGTGGAAGTGGGGGCTTGCACCCAAGTTGGGGAGCCAGACTGATGGATCCTTCATCTCAGTACCTACTTCATCTATTGTCACTCTGACAAAGGAGGGGCTGTGCCTTGGCCTTTAAAGCTCTCACTCAAGGGCTGGGGAGATAGCTCAGTAGTCTAAGCATCTGCCTGGAAAGCGCAAGGATCAGGTTTTGAACCCTGATACCATATGCCATGCTGGCCACGCACTGATCCTGGCCATTGAAATCAGGCATGGTGGTGCATGCCTGTAAACCCAGATCAGGGGAGGCTGAGACAGTAATATCACTATGAGTCTGAGCTGCATCATGAGACCCTGTGCCAATTAAATAAATAAAAGATGAAGGAGAAGAAAGAGGAGGAGGAAGAAGAGGAGGAGGAGGATGGCTCTCACTCAAAGCAAAGTATGCAACTTCTTGTATTTCATTGGCCACATGAAGCAATACAGCCATGCCTAACTTCAATACGGGTGAAAAGAAAAGAAACAGAATATGTGTGAACTATCTGGATGACTCCCTTAGGGACACCTGCCTCAAAGGGTCATCATCACGGGACAGTATCTTTAGCTAGTGAATCAGCACTTTCAGCTACAAGTGAGCAGCACAGGTAGCTTTACTATTTACATGTTTAAATAGTAAAAGGAATTAGTTGGCTTGTGCTTTTTAGCAAAAAGGCTCAGAAAGAGAGTTGCCTTATGTAAGACTGTATCTGGTAATCAGTGATGCCATAGAACTGGTTTCTTTTTGCCTTTCTTTTATACAAAGTTATTTCTTCATATCTTCAAATACTTCATATTTAGAATCAATATATTCTTAAAATTTATGTTTTCTTTGTCATTATTCCCTTAAAAATACACTATAATAATTATTTATATAATATTTAGGGATGATTTAAAATACAAGGGATGGAGGCTGGAGAGATGGTTCAGTAGAATAAGCACTTCCATGGCAAGCACAAGGGTCTGAGTTCAATCCCCAGTTCCGCCAGAAAAAAAAAATACAAGGGATAATTGCGTAGATTAAATGTAAATACTAAGCCATTTGGCATAAAGGACTTAACCATCTGAAAACTTTGGAATCCCAAGGAGATATTGGATAAAATTCCTCAAGAACATAAAAGGACAAGAATAAATTATATTAGCCTCAAAGTAAACATGCTCCCTTCAGATCCCTAAACTATTAGCAAAGGAAGGAGCAGTCTAGTTCATAAGTCAGGAGCTTCCCCATGACTGGATAAGACTAAGTTACATGCTTACCACACCCTAAGGAGGATGGTGGGGAAGTGAGGATGGATTCATCCACTTTACACGCTCAACCTCCAAGCCCAGTTCCCTGGACATACACTATGTGTCAGTCAGCTTTATATCACAATAGCAAAATACCTAAGACAGTCAACTTAATAGAGGAAAGATTTGTTTCGACTTATGATTTCAGAGGTTTCAGTCCATGGCTACTTAGTCTATTGATTCTGGGCCTGTGGTGAGGTAGAACATCATGGACAAGGGCTCAGGAGGGAGCAAAGCTGCTCACTTCATGGTTTAATCACTTACCTAATGGCAGCCAGAAAGGAGAGAGACAGGAAGAGGCTAGAGGCAGGAGTCACATGCCCAGAGACCAACTTCCTCCAAGCAAAGTCTCTACCAATTCTGGATATCCCATTTAGCTATAAATTCATCAACAGATTAACCCATTGATGAGGTGAGAGTCTTCATATTCTAGACATTTTCCAAAGGCCCCACCTCTGAACACCTCAGTGTCTGAGTTTTAGGGGATGGTGTTTCAGACCCAAAGCATGACACATGGATTTCTAAATGTAAGTGGAGTCTGTGGAAAGTGTTTACAATATTGTCTGGTTCTAGCCGAGCGTGGTGGCACATGCCTGTAATCCCAGCACTCGGGAGGCTGAGGCAGGAGGACTGTTGTGAGTTCGAGACCAGCCTGAGCTACAAAGTGAGCTTAAGGCCAGCCTGAACTGCATAGTGAGACCCTGTCTCAAAAAGACAAAAAAAAAAAAAAAATATATATATATATATTTAAAAAAAAATATTGTCTGGTTCTGTTCATGCCCCCTAGCCTGAGGACTATCTATTATTCTTTTCTTTCAAGCCATCATTGGGTGAAGACATTTCTGTGATGAGCTTGCAAAATCACCAGATCTGAAAAATACTTTGCATTTTTAGTATATGTGCTGCTGAAGCAAGCACATGAAAAATGCTTAGCATTTTAAAAGCTGGACATACCTAAAAGATTGTTACTTCTGCTATAGACAGTTCCCACTGAGGTATATCGGGGTCCTCCTCACACACTGATATGTTTGCTTTTTCTGAACACACTAAGCCACCAAACTCATTTGGGTCTTAAGATCACTGCCCACCATACAAAGATCTGTTTCTGTGTCTCTTTATATCTCTCTCCTTTTCTCTCTCTTTTCCTCCATCTCTAATTTGTCATTGAACCCAGCAGGTACTGAGCTACATCCTCAATTCTTTTCATTTTATTGTTTTACTTTGAGGTAGGTCTTCCTAAATTACCTAGGCTGGGCTCAAACTTGAGATCTTACTGCCAGATTCTCTTTAGAGGCTGGGATGACAGGAAGTGCCCGGAAGTCTAGTTCCTGAGAGCCCACTTAATTGGCTCCTTTTCATCCCTTAGGTCTTGGAGAAGTATAGCTTGACCTTTCTCTTCCCTTTTGCTATGTTTTATTTTCTTCACAGCACATATTACTGTGTGAAATTGTTTTATGTGCTTGCTTACTGCCTTATTCCCTCAAGAAATTCTAGTGTTAGAAGGACTTTCTGTCTTCTTCACAATACCTCCTTAGCATCTGGCACAGGGCTTGACACAAAGTAATCTGTGTACAAAGAACAAATGACTAAATAAAACATCTTCGCCCACTGCTGTCCCATTGTTTGTTGTAAGTCTGTATCTCCAGTAATTGCTAAATTATACAAATGATTGGCTTAAAAATACAATTTAGAATATATTCAAGGTATAGCTCAACAGACTAAGCACCTGCTTGGCAAGCACAGGAACCAGGGCTTGATCCCCAGCACCACATGCCATCCTCTATGCCTGGGCATGCATGTCACTGGGACCACGTATGGGTAGCACACTCTTCTAATCCTTCTTTTCTCTCTCCCTCTCTTTCTTCTTTGCCAGGGGTACTCTATCTCTGAACTATATACTCAGCCCTTTTTCATGTTTTATTTTGAGACAGGATCTCAAGAAGTTGTTTAGACTATTCTAGAATTTGTGATCTCCTGCCTCAGCCTCCTGGTAGTTAGGATTGTGTATGCCTGGATGGGAGTTTTGACACAAAGAGGATCCAAGATCCAAGAACTTGCATTTTCAAGAAGTGATAGGGCCAGGCGTGGTGACGCATGCCTGTAATCCCAGCACTCGGGAGGCTGAGGCAGGAGGATTGTTGTGAGTTCGAGCCCAGCCTGAGCTACAAAGTGAGCTTAAGGCCAGCCTGAACTGCACAGTGAGACCCTGTCTCAAAGACAAAAAAAAAAAGAAGAAGAAGAAGAAGAAATTATAGGAAATGGGGCCTACTGTGAGCACAGCTGCCATAACCTAAATAGGTAACTCATTTCAAAGTACAGTCAGCATGGGGGCTAGAGGTGTGACGCACCTCCCTAGCATGCTTAAGATCCTAAGTTCAATATCCAGCACCATATACACCAAAAAAGCAATTAACAACTATCATTGTTTGGAATTATTGCGCCTTATTTCCTGAAACACTTTTAGCTTTTTGTCTAAAAAGCCCAGGTAGATCTAGAGAAATGTATTCTATTAATTAAAAGCAGGAAAGTTTATAGCTGTGAATGTACACATTAGAATAGAGCAATCCCAAATAACCTAATTCATCTCAATATTTTAAAAGGATGATCCAAACTAGAATAAAAGAAATGATAAAGATCAGAGATTAATGAAATTGAGGGTAGTAAACAATCTAAAGAAGCAATGAATTAGAGAGCTGGTTCTATGAAAGGACAAACAAGACTGATGTCATTAACTAAATTTACCTCAAAAAATGAAAGAAAAAAACCCTATCAACGAAATAATAAATGGAAAAGGTGAAATCACAGCCAATACCACTGAAATTGAGAGGACTATAAGAAACTACTTTGAGCCGGGCGTGGTGGCGCATGCCTGTAATCCCAGCACTTGGGAGGCTGAGGCAGGAGGATTGTTGTGAGTTCGAGACCAGCCTGAGCTACAAAGTGAGCTTAAGGCCAGCCTGAACTACATAGTGAGACCCTGTCTCAAAGACAAAAAAAAAAAAAAAAAAAAAAAAAAAAAAAAAAAAAAAAAAAAAAAAAAAAAAAAAAAAAAAAAAAAAAAAAAAAACTACTTTGAAATTTTTATATACTAATTAGAAAACTTAGAAGGCAGAAATTCCTAGACAAATATGAATTACAAAATTGAACCAAGAAGATATAAAAACTGAATAGACCAGAAACAGGCAAGAAAACAAAAGACAGTAATAAAAATTATCCTAACAAAGAGAGGTTTGACTTATTCCCCTAGTCATCTTTGGCGAACTCTACCTTCCTGCTTTACCAGGGCCGCACACATCCAGGTATGGACTGTGGAGGCAAATTTTACAACAGAACGCTAAGCGAAAGGAACGAAGTGTTTTGGGAGTCAAGTGGAAGAGTAAGAGATCAATCTTATGTGCAGAGCACTGTGCGGTCATGTGCTTAAGCATACTCCGAGGCTTTTTACAGAAGGGGCAAAAAGGCACAGGACATCTGGCCACGTGGGGGAAAAAAAGCACTGTCATCCGTAGTAGAATCCAGACTGAAACAATTGTGTGTGACTTTCCTTTCTTTCACCACGAGAGTTCGCTTTTAACGTGGGGAGAGGTTTTACAGGTGCACAGACGGGAAGGGAAAAACTTCCGGCTACGTCGGACGGCGGAACTGTTTCCACAGAAACTGTAACGGGTTTCCAGCTAGGTGAGATATCGCGTTGCCTGCACAGGCGGAAGTGACGCCGGCCACAGTCGGGCCTCTCCGGTGTATAGCCGCGGCTCCTCCTCCCAGAGCGGCAGGCTTTTCCCGCGCGAGCAACCTCTGCCGCTTGGGCCCCTCGCGGGGAAACATGGCGTCTGCCCTGGAGCAGTTCGTGAACAGTGTCCGACAACTCTCGGCTCAAGGTGAGGTCCTGGGATGTGGGGCTGGGCCTCGGAGCTGGGCCTGCATCCTCCGGCGCCAGCGCGGACCGCTGGGACCGCCTTCAGAACCGAACCTTTCGAGCGTAAACCAGGGAGGGAGCGAACTCAAGGTGAAGAATGTACGCAGCCCCGTCGCGCTCTCGGCTCCATGATCCCTCCAGGGGGCCGCCCTTCCTCGGCCGCCGAGACTCTCCTCCCCCGGCCCGGGCCCCTTCCACCAGGTGCCTGGCTTGACAGTTTGGGGGCGTGACTTCCGCCGGGCGCCGTCCTGACAGCCCATTGGTCCCTTTGGCGTCTCTTGACGTCGATGATTGGCGCAGCGCGGTGTCCTGCCGCCGCCGCATGACTAGGCCGCTGGGCAGCCGGCAGCTGGAGAGACCTTTCTGGGCTTCTGGGTTCAGTGCTTTGCTTTAGCCGGTGCCTCAGCCGCTGGCTGGCATAAGCTCGTAACCTCGGCGCCTATTTTTGTCCCAGAACATACAAGGGAGTTCTCGCTTGTAGAGCTCCATTTCTAGGGGATAGAATTTTTACCTGGGTTATTTTGCCCTTAATTTTCATGCTACTTGATTCATTTCTGTTATTATCTGAGTATTCAGACTCCTAGTTTCTGAGTAATTAGGTAACAGCTCTGAAGGCCCCTTTGTCCTGTGCTTCAGTCTCAATCTGAAAAAGAAAAAGTTTCTACTTCGTAAAGTTCCCGTAGGAACTCAATGAGAAACCATGTATAAGTACTTAGAACAGTGCTTGGCATATCGGGCACAATAAGTAGATTTATGAATTCCTGTTGATGGCCATTAATTGTGAAGTTCAAAAGCCATGTGACTTTGTTGAACAAGTCACTTTCAAACTCTTGAGTTTTTTTGTTGCTGAGTAAAATTCAGGAGTGCTGCTTGGTTTAGTATTGTGAGCCTTAAATGATCAGATATGAAACAGGGCTTAATAATAGTTCCCTCACATTCTCTCTGTTGTTGATATTTCTATCATTAGGTTCATGAATCACGTATAGACTTGTACTGTGGATTTATGTCACAGTTTCTACTTCAGGGTGTAAGGACTGAGGTTGGAATCCTGTCTCGGTCACTTGTGGTCACTTGTATGAGCATTTAATTTCTGTGGGCCAATTCTCATGTTTACATGCCAAAACAGAAAAGGGCACTGGGGCATCAAGGAAGGTATTACGTTTTTAATTGTTGCTCTGTACAAGACAGTGTTTTAGGAAATATGCTTGGTAGAAGTAAATACAAATTTCACTGCCATCAGCCTCACTCATTACACAGGAAATGTTTGTAAGTTTGTGTTAGGCGCTGTTACTCAGAATCTTCTAACATGGACCTTAAGCGGAGAGAATAGTATCAGTTCCAGCTTTCTCTGATTAGGGGTCACTTCCATTTGGGTTCGTTTCAGATGTACACTGTGACACTTAAAACTTACTTTTGACGCTGTACTAGCTAATATCTGATGACTCAAAGCAACCCAGCCTGCAAGTATTAAATTGGGGAAAAATGAATGGACTGAAATGCTTATTTCTGGGTGTTTTAAATTGTAAATTTCTGGATATGGTGGCACAGGCATTCAGCAGGCTGAGCCAGGAGAAATGCAGTGAGTTCAAGTCTTGCCTGAGCTACATAACAAGACCCTGTCTCAAAAACAAACAAAGATGTGTTGTAAATTTACTTAAAATAGTGGGCTTTGAAAAGGACAAATCATTTAACTGGGAGGAACTATTTCATACCTGTCAATGAAATTTATATAATAAAATGCTAGGTTGATAATATGTAGTTTTATAGGTATTTGTTTATTGTTTTGCAATGTATGTGGTATTTCCTTTATTTTTAGTAAAACATCAATTTTAAATATCTTATAGTATAGAAGTTCCAGAAATTGAACTCTAGTGATATCATTTGGCTTTTAAGCATTCATTATGTTATTTAAGTGCTCTTTCAAGAAGAAAAAAGCTCACAGAGCTATGATACAGAAATAATGTAGGAGGGAACCTGAAATTAAAGCCCAGGATTTATTCCTGGGCTTTAATTTCAGGTTCCCTCCTACATTATTTCTGCCAGCAGAAGACAGCTAAAGTATAGCCATTGTCTATAATCAAATTATTGTATATTGTAATACAGAGGAAAGATCAATAAGTTAGTTTAATTTAACAAATTGCTGGTTTGATTAGCCACTGTTTTGAAGCCAGGAGAAGAGACAAGTCTATTCATCGGAGTTTGTGTTAAATCCCTAAAGGTCCATAATCCCCTGTGATGCAGGATGGGCAGATAGTCAACTTCAAGGTGGGCGGAAGCAGTGAGGGGAAGACCCAGGCAAGACCCAAGGCTTGTTATTGAATTTTGAGGCCCAAGTATCAGGGAGCCTGGGGAGAAGGAGAAATCATGTGTAGAAGCATAAAAATGACAAGATATGGAGTATTGATTTTTCTGAGCTTGATGTGACCAAAGAATAGGTGTGTTCAGTGAATTAGCAAGAGGTAAATTGGAGAGGTGATATGTAAGCCAGACTGAGGTATTTAGATTTCTTAAAGCTCTTGGAGTAACTTAATGAATTTGCATTTTAGAAAGATCAGACTGAGGACTGACGAGATAGCTCAGCAGACTGAGTGCATGCTTTGGCAAGTGCAGAGACCATGGTTTGATCCCTGGTTCCAAATGCTGTGCCACCCCCACCTCCAGGGCATGCTGAGCCCAGGCATGGTGGTGCATGCCTATAATTCCAGCGCTGGGGAGGCTGAATACAGGAGAATCACTATGAGTCGAAGCTACATAGTAAGACCCTGTACCAAATACATAAATGGAAGAGAAAAAGAAAAAAAAGATCAGGCTGTACCAGTAGGAAGTATGGATTGAAAGAGAGAAAGATAAAAGTAGGTATGTCCTTCAGAAGATTTACAGTGTAGTGTAGATCAGACACAAAATGATGAGGATCCAGACTAAGGAAGGGAGTGTAACAAAAAAGAAATGGAGCTGAGGAACTTCCAAATTAAAATAAATGATATGTGGTGACTTTTTGGATACAGAGAAGGAGATAAGGAGGAATGACAGTTATATGTAATTTCTGATTTGAGGGTCTGCATAAGGAACTGGATAAAAAGGAGGCCTAAAGGAAATGTAAGCTCTGGTGTCATCTACTTGTTCTGAAGCTGTAGACAAGTTGTTTCATACCTCTGTTCCTTCTGGTTTTCATCTGAAAGGATGGAGACATATAAGACACCTTTAGGCAGATTAGTCTGTAGTTAGAGTTTCTTTAGTTTGGTTAGTGCTGTGACTGAATGCTAGTGTTCCTGTTTTGCAGGGCAAATGACTCAGCTTTGTGAACTGATCAACAAGAGTGGGGAGCTCCTTGCGAAGAATTTATCCCATCTAGACACTGTGCTTGGGGCGCTGGACGTACAAGAACACTCATTGGGCGTCCTTGCCGTTCTGTAAGGGCATCTTTTATAGTTTTGTGTTTGTGGAAACTGAATGCTCTATACTTTCTCTCTTTATTTACTTATTTTTGATGTAGAAAGTAAGCTATGCCAACAACACTGACTTATTTTACAAAACTATTCATACCATAGTTGTTACATTTTGCTCCTTCCAGCTTGTTGCTTACTGTATTTTGTTTTATCATTTTCCTACTTTCACTTACAGTTATCTACACTTGGAAATTTTATTTTAAAATTAATGGAGGGGCCAGGGATATAACTCAGTGGTACAGTGCCTGCCTGGCAAGTGCAAGGTCCTGAGTTAAATTCTTGTTAATACTCTCCCACCCACCCCATCCCCACCATAAAAAGATGAAAAGAAAAAAAAAAAAGCCATCTCAATTGTGGATACTAAGTTTGCATTTATCTGAATACATTAGCTCATGTAATCTATAGTTTGGTCACATTTTGTAACTTAGAAAATAGAATGGGAGCAGAGTATGATACAATATGTATAATGAAAATATCAGGTTTTTTATTTTATTGGAGAACAAATAGCAATGAGACAGTTTCAAATCAAATTAGCAGGACAGATTCAATAATTAATACATTGCATATTGTTTTTGTAGTGGTTTTTTGTCGTACAAGGCTCATTCTTGATATTCTACTTAAAAACACCATTAGAGCAGATGTCTCTAATCAATGAATTAAGAGAATGTAGCTGTATACTTATCTTATTTTTTAAAGCTGACTTATAGTGCAGTTTCAATAATTAATACTTTCTGCCTTGTTATGTTCCTAGTGGTTGTCCAAGTTTTTTTGAATTTAATACTTGACACAGATCTTCAAGTTTAACTCTTTAAGACCAAGTGAAACAGACATATTTCAATTGATGTTCTTCTGTACCTCTTCTCTTGGTGCACAATTCTTCCCTTGCTCTTGTTAATGTTACGGTATTTGGGGTATTGTGGTTATCCTGAAATTTGGAATAATAGAAATAAACTGAGGAGAAATTGACCTAACATGGAGGTCTTATTTTATCTCATACTGTGATTCTTGAAACAAACCAAGTATCAGTAGAGTTGAGAGAAAAAACCTATGAGAATAAAAATCAGGAGCTGTGCTCTGTAGTAACCATTAATCATATATAGCTATGTAAAAACTAATGAAAATTAAATAAGGATAAAGACTTTTTGCCATATTATTGTGGTTCAGATGCCCTGTGTCCACATGTTGCCATTATGTTGGCCAGCAAAGATGTAAAACATTTATACTGTTGTAGACAATTCTGTGAGACTTCTGGTAAGGAGTTGGCCAACATGGTATCCAGAATGGTCCCAAGAAAGCTGGGGACATAACTCAGTGATAGAGTGCTTCATGCCTAGTGTGTGCAAGGCCCTGGTCTCACTACCATTACCAAACCACACAAAATTCTACTGTCTTCCTGTGCTTCTAATTGATGTGAAAGAACAGATAGCATGCATGTTTTATACACATTTACTCATTTTGTTTTATGTACATGAACTCACATATACTACATTTCAAGTGGGATACTGTACTTGAAAGCTCTTAAAGCTATAGTGCAGGGATGGCAAACCTTAGCATGTGTGTTACAGCCAGGTGTTTATTATCATTGACAGCTCTAAAAGGTTTGCCATCAGTGCTATAGTGTGTCCACTGCTTACTAGATACTCTATAGCCATAGAAAGAATCTTGAACTTATAACCGGTACCCTGGATACCAGTTTTCAATCTGGATTCCCTCAATTATATAATTGTATAGTATGCTAAGTTTTGTACTTTTATTTATAAGTTATGTCTTACTAACTTCTTATGAACCCCAAATGAAAATGTTTCTAGTATATCTCAGTTATTACAAAGTGTAATTACAGATATAAGGTGACATTGTTAAGTAAAAAAATACTATACAAAAAAATACTGCACAGGTGGCAGTCACACTAAAAGATGTAGATTAGGTAATATTTCATTTTTCTTGAAATTAATTGCAATTTTGTTTTTATTTTAAGGAAAGGTTTATGTTTGCTTACAGCAGTGGTGGTGTGGAATTGTATGATTTCTTCTCTGAAGCCTGTGTATGACCCCTGTCATCATTTTCTGGCTTATTCAGGATGAATCATCTGAGTCCTTTTGAACCTCCCTCATCCAGTCCTGCCCGTCATCTAGTTCTATTAAGTTTTTCTTGAAGATAGATCACACATCACCAAATCCTGGCAACAATCTTTAAACTCACTGCTTTATCTTCCCACTAGTCCAGGCCTATCATTTCTTGTCTGCCTTCAATATATTCTTAGCAGGAAAAGCAACAGCCAATTTTTATTTTCTGCTGCTAGGGATTGAACCTAGGCCTATGTGCATACCAAGCACACGCTCTACCACTGAGTTGCATCCCCAGCTCCAAAAATTGGTTTGTTTTTTTTTTTTCTTTTTGTGTTAAATTAAACTGAGGGCTTTCATACTGAGCTATATTCCTAGCTGTTTTTATTTTTTATTTTGAGACAGGGACTTGCTGAGTTGCCTAGGCTGGGCTTGAACAAGTGTCATGACCGTGTTGGAGTAAAAAGAAAAATTTGAGAAACAAATCTAGTTAAAAGTTTATATTTGTTACAGGGATCAAATTCAGGACCTTGCACTTGCCAGACAGGCACTTTAAAAGTTTATATGTGGAAAGCTGGGGATTTAGTTCAGTGGCACAGTACCTTTCTGGCAAGTGTGAGTTCCTGAGTTCAATTCCCACTAGCCCCCTAAAAGAGAGGAAAAAAAAAATCTTTAAGAAAAAAAGAAGTTTTTATCCTGGTGTGGCAGTGCAAGCTACAATCCCAGCACTCAAGGCTGGTAGAAGGATCATTGGGAGTGAGACCAGCCTACTCTACAAAGTGAGCTCAAGGCCAGCCTGCACTGCATAGTGAGACCCTATCTCAAAAAGAAAAAAGAAAAAAAAAAGTTTATATTTGGAGAGAAGTATGGTATTACATACCTGTAATCCAGCTACGCAGAAGACAGAATCATGAGTTCAAGGCCAGCCTGGGCAACACAGTGAGACCTTGTCTCAAAATAAAATAAGAACAGCTAGAATGTAGCTCAGTACTCCCTGGGTTCAGTCCTGGGGGGGGGGGGGAGACAAAACAACAGAACAAAACATAAAACTTTGTACTTGGTTCATTCACAAGTCCTTTGCTAGTTGGCCTCATTTAATGAAGTTTTTCATTTTGAAAGTTGTCCTTTTTTTAAGTATGTTTTTTATAATCCCTATTTGTGTCTTTATTCTGTGTCTTGATTATGCAAAAGAACATGGAAACATATTCTAAATTTTTAGAAATACTGTTCCTTATTTAATTTTATAGACTATTGGAGGCAGGGTGGATTTCAGGCATAAGTTGTTTCTACACTTTACCCTATGAAATATCAGAGTAATTAGATTTTTTCTCCTTATTCTAGGTTTGTGAAGTTTTCTATGCCCAGTGTTCCTGACTTCGAAACATTATTCTCACAGGTTCAGCTTTTCATCAGTACTTGTAATGGAGAGCACATTCGATATGCAACAGACACTTGTAAGCTAAATAATACTTTATCTTCTGTTGAATATATTTTGCTTTTATAGTTATTTGTGTTTTCAACATTTTCTTATTATTATATCTAGTTGCTGGACTTTGCCATCAGCTAACAAATGCTCTTGTGGAAAGAAAGCAGGTAAAAATTTTTATTCAAGTATTAAGGGTTCTGTTATAATATATCTGTAACTTACACAATGAACTAGTTTATTAAAAGTCCAAGTTAGTATTCTAACACCAAATCCAGCATTCTAACACCCAAGTACTTGTGGTTACTAGAGAGCACCCCAACTTTTGCCATAAAGATGCTTAGTCCTTATGTCAGAATTTGACCTAAGGTAGATATGCTGGTACATCTGTACTCTGAGTACTCAGAATGCTGAGGCACAAGGATTGCAAGTTTGATCCCAGCCTCTCCAATGTAGAGAGACCCTATCTCAAAAAAATTTTTATAAAGGTCTTGGCTTCAACTTTTCATGCATGTAGAAAAGAGAAAAAGAGACTGGTTTTTGTTACTTTTGAAACTACCAATCTGAGCAGTGGTAGAACATTGACCTAAACATATGTGAGGCCCTGAACTCTACTGGGTTTTCCCCCAGCACCACACACACACACACACACACACACACACACACACACACACACACACACAATTTAAAGAAATAAAAGAAATTGTTTTATACCCTTTATTGTTATAAATGCTGGGGGGTTTTTTTGTTCTTTTTTTTTGGGGGGGGGCTGGGGGAACCGAGGTTTGAACTTAGGCCCTTGCACTTGACAGGGAAGCACTTCTTCCACTGAGCCATCTCCCCAGCCCAATATGCTGTTTTTGTTTGTTAGTTTTTTCACATACATTTGGCCTTCAAAATGCTACAAGAGCTGGGTGTAGAGGTGCAGGCCTATAATCCCATTACTTGGAAGACTGAGGCAGGAGGATCACTATAAGTTTGAGGACAACTTGGGCTACATAGTGAACTCAGTGAGAATATCCTCCCAGGCTAGGCTTGAGAACTTCCGCCATACTCTCTGGACACTTCCAGACCCAGCCGAAGCCCAGGCCTGGTGAGTGTGTGGAAGAGCTTCTGCACTCCCCTGTGCCCTCTGGACTCCTCCAGACCCAGCCTAAGCCCAGACCCAGCAAGTGTGTGGGATAGCTTCCACACTCCCCTGTGCCCTCTGGACTCCCTGGGACCCAGCCCAGGCCCAGCTTGTGAGTGAAAACTTCCACTTTGCTCTCCGGACCCCTCCAGACCTAACCCAGGCCTGGCATACAGGCCTGAGGTCAAACTGCAGCTGAAGTCCCTGCAGAGAGGCTAGGGGCCAGAACCACCCAGCTAATCCAGGAGCAGAACAACTTGCCAAAGAGGCACAACAGTTTACTTAAGGGCTGCAGCAGGAAGAAGCTGAGCACAGCAGCCAGACCCAAGCCAGGCACAACTGGATAAATTCAAATTTCATAGATCTTCACCCGAATTTCAGTAGGTGCTAAGGCTATAATTGCACCAAAGTTCACACCAAAGGTCAGAGGACAGTGCTATACAAAATGACAAAGAGAAGGAACAAAATGCAATCTCAGGCCCTGAGCCTACCCAGAAAAAGTGCGGAAGACACTAGCACTGAAGAAATTGGGAATCACACAGCTGAAATGTCTGAATTAATAGCATCTGAAGTAAAGAAACAACTGCAGAAAGGTATAGAGGAACTCAGATCAGAAATAACCTCTGGAATAAAAAATAAATCTCTGAATTAATAGTGTCTGAAGTAAAGAATCAAATGCAGAAACATATAGAGCAAATCAGATCAGAAATAATCTCTGAAGTAAAAGAATTAACTGCTTCTCAAGAAGGCACTGATAAAAAAATAGATTAGAAAAACGATGGAATCTTTGAACTATTAATATAGGAAAGAAACAGATTGCATGAAGCAGAGGCAAAGAGATATGGAAGAACTTAAATTTTCAATTATATAGTGAACTCAGGGCCAAACAACTACACAGTGAGACCTTGTTTCAAAAAACAAAATAGAACAAAAAGGTAAAATGCTACAAGAATAATCATAAGAATTATGTATACTTTTTCCAGATTTTCCAAACGATAATGTTTTTCATTCTGTCACTTTTTCTTTCTACAGTGCTAGAAAGTTTTTTTTTTTTAGGATAGGTTGTACAGGGTCTCTCTGTGTAGATAAGACTTGTAGTGATCCTCCTGTTTACAGCCTCCCAAGTGCTGGGATTATAGGCACACACCACCAGGCCCAGTCTCAATCACTGTCTCAGTGAGCCCGGAGGGCAGAGCTGGCACTGGGGTCTTAACTCCTGGCCCCTGTGTCTGCCTGTGCAGGCACTTTAATCTGCTGAGATATTTGGCCAGCCCCTTAGAAAGTAAATTTTAGGCAGGCTACCCTTAACCCTAAATACATTAATGGGTACCTCCTGAAAATTAGGACATTGTTTTGTGTGTGTGTGTGCATGCCTGCCTATGCATTTTTATTTTTTTAAGGGAAGAGTACAGGGTGTTCAGGGTCTCACTACTAGATTGGACTTGTAGTGATTCTTCTGTTTATAGCCTCCCAAGTGAAGGGATTACTGGCACAGGCCACCACACCCAGTCTTGCCTATGCGTTTTTGTACGTGGTATTAGACTGAACCCAGGAACTAAACAGACTTTTTTAAAATTATTGTTATTATTTTGAGACAGGGTTTCATCATGCAGTTTAGGCTAGCCTCAAACTCACTTTGTGGGCAGGCTGGTCTTGAACTCCCAGCAATCCTTGGGCCTCAGCCTCCCTAGTGCTACCACACTTGGCTTAAGACTTTTTGAGACAGTGTCTTGGTAAGTTGTCCAAGATGGCCTTCAGCTTGAAATCTCCCTGTCTTAGCCTCCTGAGTTTCTGAGATTACAGGCATACAGCACAGTCAAATGGCCAGCACCTGGAAATAAGTATTGATATAATGCTTTACAAATCTGAAAAGCCTCAGATAGGGTCAGCTGTTCATCTGTGTATTAAGTGTGATTATTTTTCCCCCCAGAGCATTACACATACTAGGCAAGCCTTTTACCTCAGTGCTGTAACCTCAGCTAATGTGCTTTATAGTGGAACAAGACCTCAAAAGGTGTTATGCTTTTGTATTTCTTTACTCTTTTACTGGAGACAGTTCTTTCTTCACCTTTTGTGATACTCATGCAAGTTTGTAATGTGGGTGTTTCTTTTTCATTTAAAAGTAAACTTTGATGATTACTTGCTCTACAGAAGCTGATGGTAGAAAGAACCAGTTGATATTTTATAGGAGGACTAAATCAACTTTTGAAAGAGATGGTTTAAGAAAGTCAAAAAAAAAAAAAAGTCAAAGTGGATGTGATAGTGCTTGCCTGTAGTCCTAGGTACTAGCCCAGGACTTTTAAGTGCAGCTTGGGCAACATAGTACAACCCTATCTCCAAAAAAGAGAAAGGGGGGGGGGGGGAATCAAGTGGTTATAGAAAATGCTATAAAGTAAGTTACTTACTTTGTTTTTATTTTTGTTTGTATGGTACTGGGGATTGAACTCAGGGTCTTGTGCATGCTTGGCAAACACACTACCACTTAGTTACATCTCCACTCCAACTTATTTTGTAATCTCATCTTCTATCCAAAGATTGTGCCTTAGGCAGGAAACAGCCTATTATAACTTGTGGTATTAGTTTTAGTAATAATAGACTACTAAATAAGGGCTTGTCTGACCCCTGGGAAAAGCTAGCATCTTTATCACAAATATCATTGTAAACATAGGCTCTCATCTATTGTAATGATTTGGAAAACTTTTATTTGTTTAGATTTAAGTGTAAACTGTTGGGAAAGTGATATTTTTAATTATTGGTATTCTTTGTAAAAAGAGAATTTGATTAACATGTGGTGCTGAATTATCCAAATACTCTTAAGAAAACAAGGGACAGACATTTCCTAACAGTATGGAAACCTCACATTGCTATTTAAAGGAACCTATCAATTAGTGTTATTTTTTATTTGTAAGTGACAACATAAGATCCAATGTGCTGCCATCTTTGAGAACTTGTCTGAAAGAGATGTCGTTTCTGACAGCCCCTGCGAGGAATTGGCATCCTTAAGCAAGCCATAGACAAGATGCAGATGAATACAAACCAGCTGACCTCAGTACATGCTGATCTCTGTCAGGTAAGCAGCACAGTGTAAAGGTGGTCATGGGCTTGTGTAACATTGTATTAGATAAATGAAGATTATTTGGTAGAGGTTGTATTACGCTGTATGTAGAAGTTGAAATATGAAGGTTAGAACTTAATAGCTAGTAAACTTATAGACCAGTTATAGCAATTAATGATTGGTTATAATATTTAAAACAACAAAAACCCTTCAAGCCATTTCTTTTACAAAGCTGTGAAATCTGAGAATAAACACAGATAAGTTTTTACATCTTAAAATGTTATTCATTTATTTACTTTATGTGATTCAAAGACCAGAAGTCAAAAGAGAGAATATGTAAGGAAGTCCACCACTATGTGAGAAATGGTTTGCTAATAATCATTTCTTCTCTCTAAAGAAAACTATTTTAGTAATTTTTTTTTTAATTTTTTTTTTCTTAATCCTTCTAAAATTTTGGGGGGCTGGCAGATTAGCTCAGTTGTCAAAAACACCTTCCTGAGCAGAATCGGTCTTGGGCAAAGGACTGTGGTTCGAGCCCCAGCACCATATGCTGCACCAGACCTACCCTTAAGGCAGCCTGAGCCAGCCAAAAAAAAGTCCTTCTCAAGTTTTTTTTCTTTTTATTAGTAATTTCATGTATCCTTCTGAAGATGCTTTTTGCACTTATAAAGTGTGTATGGATATATAGTTTTACTTTTTTTTTTTTTTTTTACAAATTCTCATAATCTCAACAAATTCTTGCCTTTTCCTACTTAATGTGTCTCAGAGATGATCCCTAAGCATCTGCATGGTGTTCCATGATATGGATGTGTTGTAGTTCAGTCAGTCAGTATGGGGTATCCCATGGTATATAGATTATTTCAAATATATATTCTTATGTCACTTGAAGATGTACTTTCTTTTTTTATTTTCCATCTTTAAAAAAATTGTTACTGAGGTATACCATGCAATAGAGCACTGATTCTAAGAAGTCTGCAGCTCATTGAGTCTGCAGATGTTACTTGTCACCATTACTTATTTATACAACTTCTCTGTACACTCACTTTCTTGACCTGTGCATCTTCCTACATATATCTAAAGGATTCAAATCGAAAGGGATTAATTGAAGACTTCCATTTTTGTCACACCATGCTGACTTTGTGTTGTACCTCTTCAATGAAGAGAAAAAGAGCACACTTTTGCCCATCCATGAACAGATGAGGGATAGATGGATGAAATGGTAACTGAGCTGTGTCTGGGAAGCTGTGTGTTCTCAGTTCATCTGTGAAGTACTGTACCTTCTAGCTGGTTGATTTTGTTTATTTTGCTTTTAATGCTGTTTTATTCTGAATGGTTAAAAATTGAATAATGTGTTAACATTTTGGATCATTTTAATAAATTGTTAAGCAAAAATAACATTTCTTGAAATTTCTGAAGTCTTTGAATTTCCTCCTTCTGTTAAAGCCTGCTAAAATACAGTGATCATTTAATACAAATTTGTTCACAGCTTTGTTTGCTGGCAAAATGCTTTAAGCCTGCCCTTCCATACCTTGATGTAGACATGATGGATATCTGTAAAGAGAATGGAGCTTATGATGCGAAACACTTTTTATGTTACTATTATTATGGAGGAATGATCTATACTGGCCTGAAGAATTTTGAAAGAGCACTCTACTTTTATGAACAGGTAATCAGTCCCCTCTTTAGAGGTCCCTGAGATGGCTTTGAACTTGTGAGATTGAAGAAGTACTTTTTAGGTTTATAGCTAGACTGGTTAAGGAACTTCTTGAGTTTCACAGGGAGTCCTTCTAAAGACTTTCTTGGTCATGTAAATGGTGGTGACTTGCTCATGCTTAAGCAAAGGGGTAGGGGTTGTATAGAGAAGAGTGCTAGTAAGTTCTAATCTTCCAGGTGGGCAAGTTATATTTTTTTATCTTTATACTTCCTCTTGTCCATAGGGAAGAGATTGATCAGATTAATTTCTGAGGTGTCATCTTGTTCTAAAACCACCTATGGTATTTTATTAAGTTTTATGTAAAATACTCTTATAATTCAAAATTTTAGAAGTGCCAAGTAGTTTATAGTGAAAAGATCCTTCCATTCTTGCATGTGTCTCATTGACTGTGCAATAAAGTATATTATAGTTTGGTTGACTATTCTCGAGGCTTACTCTGGTTCTGAAAAGCATATACAATATTGATTAATATTGGTGTTCTAAGATAAAGTAGGCAGATGCTTGGAAATGGCTACTTCTAGCATACATTAAGGATATCAAAAATCTTGAGAGTTCACAATTTATGTGGAATACTGATTTGTAATACACAGATACTGTATTAATCTCCATTCTGTTGCTTTCACAAAATACACCTTTATGACACCTTAAACATAAAGAGGTTAATTTAGCCTCTGTTTCAGTCCATGCTAATTTGACTCCAGTGTAGAAAGATTGTAGGTCACAAGAGATGGTGGAGAAAAGCTGCCAATCTCATGACAGCCAAGAAATAGAGAAGAAAACTGTGAAGGAGGCCAGGGACCTGGTGGAATCCCCAAGACCACACCCCTGTGACCCACCCAGACACACCCAGAAGCTTTCTTTGCTTTCCTAGTTTCACATAGTGATCAAGGTGTTACCATTAACCTTCATACACATACCCTGGAGCTCTGAGCACTGCTATTCCGAATGGTTGATGAGCTTGGGAAGACTCCTTAAGGAGTAGGGGTCAGGGATCAAGTCATTAAAGGTGTGTCTGTTCAGATTAAATTGGCCAGGTGACTTCTCTTCAAGAGTACACATTTTAGAAAATATACTTTGTGGACTAGGTACATTATAACATAAATGTCAGGTTGTATGGACAGTAAAAAGTCAAGAGAGTATGCCCTGAACTTAGAAAATATTTCTATCTCAAGTAATTAAATTACTAAAACCTTTTCGATGTTTATAGGATAACCCTGTTACCTATACATATATTTATTCCTTGAGTTGGACTTAATGACAAGCACTATCTCTAGTGTTTGGTCTTCTTGATGCAGCTTTGTTTTTTTAATTTGTTGTTTTGAGACAGGGTCTATTTATGTAGCTATGTTTTAATGATAGGCATTTAGATGGTATTAGTACTTTAATTTGAGAAAGTGATATAGTTTTGTTTTTAAATAGCTGTAAGGGGGACAGGGAGATAGCTTAGTAGAATAAGTGCTTGCCTGGCAAGCTCAGGGTCCTGAATTCAATTTCCAGAACCGCAAAAAAAAAAAAAAAATAGCTGTAAGGACAATTTCAAAAGCAGGATGTATTTATTGAAAAAATTATATTGCCTAGGTCATATAGTACTGCATAAAGCAAATAGTGGAGATCATCCCACTTTATGGACTGACCTAGTCATAATTAGTGATTTCTATTTCACAACTAAAAGAGTGTAGTGGGAGTCATTGAACATGTGTCCTTATGCACGCACTTAGGTGTTTCTGTAGAGGTCTCAAGAATTATTGGTTTAGTTTGGACTTTTGTAGGGATTTCTGTGGGGTTGTTTTGTTTTGTTTTGAGTGTTTTGAGACAGGGTCTCGGCATGTAGCTCAGACTGACCTCAAATTCACAGTGATCTTCCTGTCTCAACCTCCCAAAGTTGAGGATTACAGGCAAGTAGTTTAGATTTTAATTTTGGATATTTGTCCGGACTTAGGTTTCAATTGATGGTTTTCAATTCTTGTTGACCTTCATGAACCCAACTGAAAGACAGTGAAAAGGCAGTCAGAGAATGGGAGAAGGTCATATTTCTGTTAAGCAGCTTGCATCTAGAATATACCAAGATATTAACAACTAAAAACTAAAACAGTCTAAAACTTTTAAATAGGGCTGGGGAGATGGCTCAGTGGAATAAGTGCTTCCCTGGCAAGTGCAAGAGCCTGAGTTCAGTCCCCCATTCCGCAAAAAAATAAATAAAACTTTTAAATAGACAATAAATTTGAGTAGATACTTCTTCAAAGGAGATATGCAAATGGATTATAACTACCAAATAAATTCTTGTGATCATTAGTTATTAAGAGAATGCAAATTCAGACTGTAGTGTGGTATTAGTTCATATGCACTAGAATGGCTAAAGTATGAAAAGACAATAACAAGTGTTACCGGGATTTGTAAACTTTAAACTCATAATTGCTGATAGGATTACAAACTGACATAGTTACTTTGGAAGAGTTTGGCAGTTAAAATAAAACTTGGGGGCTGGCGAGATAACTCAGTGAACCAAATGCAGGGACTAGGGTTCAATCCCTAGAACCACATGCAGCACCGGCACCACCCTCAGGCATGCTGAGCTGGCCACTGAGTTTGGGCATGGTGGCACAGGCCTGTAATCCCAGTCCTGGGAGGCTGAAAACAAGGATCACTTTGAGTCTGAGCTGTGTAGTGAGACCCTATACCAAATACATTTAAAAAAAAAAAAAAAAGGAATAAAATAAAGCTTGGACCAGATATGGAGGCATATGCCTGTAATCTCAGCACACGGGAGGCTGTGGTAGGAATGCTGCAAGTGTAAGGCCAGCCTAAACTATATAAGGTCCTGAGTTTGATGCCTGGTACCACATGCTGGCCCCAAAACTGGGTGTGGTGGCACACACCTGTAATCCCAGTGCTAGGGAGACTGAGACAGAAGGATTACTATGAATCCAAACTGCATAGCAAGGCAATGTATCTACAACAACAAAAAAATAGATATATAAATACAAATAAACTACATAGCAAGATCTTTTCTCAAAAGACAAAAACAAATAATAAGTAAAAAACTTAGACTAGGGCTATGGCTCAGTGGTAGAGTACTTACCTAGCAGATGTAAAGCTTTAGATTCCATCTCCAGCACCAAAAAATAGTTTGTTTGTTTTTTTTTCAAAATGTAAAACCGAGTTACCATGTAACCCATTGATAACTAAGAGTATTGCCAAGAGCAGTTAAGATTGATGTCCACACAACAGATATGCTAACATTCAGAGTACCATTAATATAACCACAAGGTAGAAACAACTCAAGTATTCGTGACCTAAGGAATAAAGTGTGGTATATTTGCACAATGAATTCTTCACTCACACAAAGCATTAAGGTACTGATACATGCTACAATATAAATGAAACTTAAATTGATGAAGCTATAGGTCCTTGTGTCCTGTGATGCCATGTAGAATAGGCAAATCTAAAGTCAGAAAATAGAGTAATGGTTGCTGGGATTGTGGTGAGGGTGAGATGGGAAATGACTGCTAATAAGTGAAGGGTTTCTTTTTCACCATGAACATGTGGTGATAGTTTTTCAACATAGTGAATATACTTGAAACCACTGAATTTTATACTTTAAAGTGGTAAATTTTGTACTGTGAATTCCAACTCAGTAAAGTTGTTATAAGAAACAAGATTCTAATAAAAATAAAAAAATAAAGTTGTTGTAAGAATAACAGTCGGCCAATAGGGGTACACACCTGTAATTCTAGCATTCTGGGAGACTGTGGCAGGAGAATTACAAGTTTGAGCCTAGCCTGGGCGACTTAGGGCCTTACCTAGACACTGTCTCAAAATTAAAAATAAACAAACAGGCATGGACCCTAGATTTCATCCCCAATATTGCAAATATTGCTAATAGTAATAGTAAATAATATTGTAAAAATTAAAAATAAACAGTACAAGGACCCTAGATTTCATCCCCAATATTGCAAATAATACTAGTAGTAATAGTAAATAATAACAGGACATTAAAATTATATTTTGTAAGTAAAGTGATCCATGTGGTTAATTACAGTTTCTGCTAGATTGTGTTTAATTTACACTGTACATTGTTCTCTTGCTCAGGCTATAACTACTCCTGCTATGGCAGTCAGTCATATCATGTTGGAATCATATAAAAAGTATATTCTAGTGTCTTTGATATTACTTGGGAAAGTACAACAACTACCAAAATATACATCTCAAATTGTGGGTAGATTCATTAAGGTAAGTTTTTAAAATCAAGTTGATTTTCTTACATGTTCATAAGTACATAGAGTAATTGTATTGCTAGAGTTTTATAATCTTATTTTATAGTAATACAAGCTCTCTCAGCGGCATCAGATTAGCAGATATTTATGAAATGTCTGTTGGGAGCCAAGGAGTGCAGCTGAGTTGGTCTGTATACATTGTGCTGTCCTGGTTGGCAGGGAACATGCTTCAGGAACCCACTCCAGACCTGAATATTTATGGCTATAAATGTTAAAGTCCCTACAAGCATTTATTTTTGTTGTATTTCTTCATTGCTGATTTGATTGAACACTGAAACTATCCAAGTATTAAGAAATTTTACCAGAGCCCTTAGTGGAGAACTATAAGCTTTGCCCATTGTACTTTTGTTTCTCACTGACATTTAGAGAATGAGCTTTTCTTTAAATTTATGCTTGTGGCTCCTAAAAGAAAGAAAGACTCCAAAGCATTATGAGATAACAATGATTTTAGTAATAATTTTACCTCAATCATCTTTATACAGACCTCAAAACTTTAGGTGAGAGAATTTCCTTATAGTACAAAGTAAAATTTTAAAAACACATGTCTATTAGTAAGTGTTCAAACAGTATAGAAAAGCATAAAGAAAAGTCCTCTGTGTGTTAAAGATATAGCACTGCCAGCAGGACAGCAGGTGTCTTGCCTAAGAGCCCTGTTGCAGTTCTCAGGGCTCTGGCTGCCTGGTGATGGGCAAGAGCAGTGGATGAGGTGGTGCAGAACAGCCGTTCTCAGATCACTATCAAGAACTATGGGATCCTTCCAGTGGCCCCTCAGCCAACCTGTTGTAGAAGGCATGTCACTAAATTACACCTTGGGTTAGGGCATCATTCATAATGATTTGTTATTTACTTATGATAATGTCATAAATGTTGAAAAGGACACATAGGTTTCAGAGAGAAGTGAATTTCAATCCAATTTTTACTTGTTGGTCATGTTATTTAGGACCATTCTACATTCTCTTGGACCTCCCTCTACCTTAATTCCTTAACAGAAGTAGCACTGCACCTAGTAAGAATGCCTGCTAGCAGTACTAATGCACCTAGTAAGATCATATGTGTGTTTGAGAGAAAGCTGAAAATGTTTGCCTTGTTTTTCCCAGTATAATTTGTCAACAGCAAAAACATGACCACTAGAAAAAACAATGTGTATTTTCACCAAATTGAGTGGATTTTCACTTGCTTTGTGGTTATTTACTCTGTACTATAAAGTTTTATTGACAATAAATCACTCCATAGTGAATTTCTATCCTTGGTCTTGAAAACCACACATTTTCTGAGTGCAGTGGTACATCCCTAAGATCCCAGCTACTTGGGAAATTGGGATATAGAGGCTGGTGTGGGCAATTTACTGAGACCTTTACTCAAAAAGGGATGACTATGTAGATCATTGTTCCTTGGGTTCAGTCTCTAGCGCCACACGCACATGCACACACATATGCACACGCATATGCATGAATAAAAACCAGGCATTTGTTTTGGATAAATTATCATTTGTTAGAAACAATAGAGAGTATATTTACTCAAAATGCAATGCCATAAATTTCTTTTTATTTTTGCTTTATATACTAATGTTACTGCTCTAAAACTTTGACATTTTCCTGCTTTAAGCCTCTCAGCAATGCATACCATGAACTAGCACAAGTTTACTCAACCAATAATCCCTCAGAGCTCCGGAACCTGGTAAACAAGCACAGTGAAACTTTCACACGCGATAACAACATGGGCCTGGTGAAGCAGTGCTTATCTTCCCTCTACAAGAAGAACATTCAGAGGCTAACAAAGGTGAGGCAAATGAGCGCTGCCCACTTGATGGCATCTCTAGATTCTTTTGGATCTTGTTTCTCCTCTTCTCAGCAGTGAGGAAACAAGCATAGGGATAAAGAGTAGCAGGATTTCTGTAGAGAGATTTTTTGTTGTGGCTGGATTTTTAGTTTGATTGGTACCTTTTGGTCTTTTCAGTGCTAGAGCAGGGTATTTGAAAAGAGGAGCAGGTGAAGAGGAAGAAAGGTAGGAGATATGACTACACTGGGAGTAGAGAAAGTAGCCTTGGAGGGATCACCAGTTCCAGATGAGCAGCTGGTAGCAGTAGTGAGAACTGGCCTTAGAAGTTTCCAGGCTGTACTCTCTGCTTGAGTATCTGTAAACATCATATGACTCTGCTATGATTGGTGCTCGGGTTATATAAGCCATGTACAGTTGAAGCCTAGGATATTGTAATCTTCAAGATGAAAATAATCTCATTTTTTAAATAATTCAAAATATGTTTGTGGGCTGGGGAGGTAGCTCAGCAGTCTTACACCTGCCTGGCAAGTGCAAGGACTAGGGTTAGATTCCCAGTACCTTGGGCCCCCAAAACAGGATGTGGTGACACATGTCTGTAATCCCAGTGCTTGGGAGGCTGATAAAGGAAGATCACTATGAATCCAAACTGTGTAGTGAGACCCTGTACCAAATAAATTAAATAATAACACACACACACAGAAAACAGTGCAAGAAAGTAAAAAAGAAAATAGCCTTCTATGTTAAAAGGGCATATATTGCAAGCAATAAGGATCTTAGTGAGGGAAGTATAAACACAGTGCATTGTTTTTTTTCTGGTGGCAAAAGTCTGGTCACAGAGCCAGCAAGTTGTGCACCACTGAAGAGGATGCGGTGATCCCTTCCCTACACAGCTGCCAGGCTGCCCTGCAGTGG
This sequence comes from Ctenomys sociabilis, assembly GCA_004027165.1. Lineage (NCBI taxonomy): Eukaryota > Metazoa > Chordata > Mammalia > Rodentia > Ctenomyidae > Ctenomys > Ctenomys sociabilis. The sequence goes on along the minus strand of PVKA01005021.1, from coordinate 12,854 downwards.
GAAGGATGATGGATTTGGCAACTTGAGGATCCAGAGAAGGTGACCTCCTCCAAGAAACTAGAAAGCACAGTGACATGGGATAGTTTTGAAAGTGGGGCAGGCCATGCAAAGACAAAAAGCTCCTGAGGAGGAAAGGAAGAAGGTAAAGAGGTAGCCACTGAACAAGAGAAAGAATTCTCTCCAGATAGGGAAGGAGCATAACTAGAGCCTCCTGACCCACATTAGAAAATCAACAAAGAGTTTTTAAGAAATTAATTGGTAAGAGTAAGGTGGGGCTGGGATTTGGTCCTAAGGTAGAACGTTTACTGAGTGTTTGCAAGGTTTAATCCCTGGCAACACACACACACACACACACACAGAGAGAGAGAGAAAATACATAAAAAATAACTCAAAGCTTGGCATGGTGGCTTTAGTGAATCAGTAAGACCTTATCTCAAAATACAAAAAGGGGATTGGAGTGTGGCATACCTGCAGTCATAGCACTCTGGGAGGCTGAGCCAGGAGAATCACAAGTTTTGAGATCAGCCTGGGTAACTTCAGTGACTGAGACCCTGTCTCAGAATTGGGCTGAGGATGTAGCCTAGTGTAATGATCCTGGTTTTAAGTCCCAGTGCCACTAAAAAAATTTTAAAAATGTGACCTTGTGAACCAGAGAAGATCAACTTAACCTACAGACTAAAAAGATGAATTTAAGAAATGTAATAGTCGGCTGGGGAGATAGCTCAGTGGTCTGAGCACCTGCCTGGCAAGTGCAAGGACCTGGGTTCAGTCCCCAGTACTGCATGCTTTGCTGACCTTGGAATCCTGGGTATGCCATTCCAGCCCTGAAACCAGGCATGGTGGTGCACACCTGTAATCCCAGCATGGGGGAGTCTGAGACAAAAAGATCACTATGAATGTGAACTGCATAATGAGACCCTGTACCAAATCAATAAATGATTTTTTTAATGAAAGAAATAGATAGATAGATAGATAGATAGATAGATAGATAGATAGATAGATAGATAGATAGATAGATAAATGGTTTAGCCAGGTGAGAGGTGAGGCACACTGCAGGAGACCAAGGCAGAAGGGTTGTAAATTTGAGACCAGTCTGGGGAATTTAGCAAGACCCTGTCTAAAAATAAAAATGGTTGAGGATATAGCTCAGTAGTTCTCTAGTGAAATACTCAACCATAGTTCATCACTTTGGGGTAGTTGGTAGTGTATACTTTGAGATCTCAACATGGTATACTGTAGTTTTCTGTTCTGGATGGGAAAATGTATAATAGTGTGACCAAGCAGGAAAAGTGTGGTGACCAGGCCAGGGCCAGCAGTGACTCCTGGGTCCTACATGTGTTGACTCCTAGTGGGTTGTGGCACCCTTGGACTTATGAGCACTGCTGAGGGGGACCTAGAGGATGGTCACCCTAAGGTGTAGTAAGGAGGAACAGTGTCACTAAAGACCTTGTCTAATCCAAAAGAATTAGCCAAGTAGAAAAGGTTTAAAAGAAATGCCTGCAGCAGCCATATTGAAACCTTGCTGGCTAGAGATAGCAACAGGTAAGAGTTTATCTTATTAAAGCTTTGATCTGCCACCTCCATTGCTGAGAGATTACTCTGTATTGATGAGAACATTATCAACTAAGAGTAATTGAAATCATATTCTACGCGCCTTTTTTCTACCTTGCTGCTTTTGTTCAATGTCATGAATCTCCTTCCATGACAACACAAGCCAGTATCACAGCTTGTGTAAAGATGTCATTCATAATTTATCCATCTAGTCCTCTGTCTCAGTTCTGAAGTAGGAAAGATTGTATTCAATGTTATATATACTTTTTAAAATAAGGAAATATCTTTAGTTCCTTGGATGGTAGTCTACAAACTTAAGTATGCGTAAAGCAATTGCAAGGTTTTTTGCACTCCCCCCCAGGCTTATCAAGAATTTGGGCCAGGGAGATAGCTTAGCAGCATGAGCGCCTACCTGGCAAACACAAGGTCCTGAGTTTGATCCCTGGTAACCTGTCTCTCCTCACCCTCCCAAAAAAATGAATTTGGGGCAGAGGATGTAGCTCTGTGGCGTGGAGCACTTCCCTAGCATGTGTGAAGCTGTGAGTTCCATTTCCAGCCCTGTCCCTCCCTGAATTTCTTTTCTTTTAAGACTATGGGTTAACATGCCCAGCTCTGAGAATGTCATAAATGTTGCCAGTTGCCATTAAAAAATTTCTTAATTTGTTATTGAGAGGGAGGAAGTATTTTCATCAGATTCAAGCAAAGCAGTTATAAACAGCGGTTTTCTTCATGCGTCAAAAGTTTATAGTCTTTTTCTCTGTTTGGTTTACTCTTTGGTTTAAAATTTTAACTTTCAATTTTGAAGGATGACTGATTTTTTTTAATTTTTATTTTTAAATTTTATTTTAAAAGGTAATATTAGTAATATAAAATATAAAATTTTAATTGTAATATAAATTTTTTAAAGTAAATAAAGATCCCTATCTCATTTCTGTGTCCCAACTGTTCTTACCTTTTTTTTTTTTTTTTTTTTTTTCATTCTTGGGGTTCAAACTCAAGGTCTTCTCACATGCGAAGCTAGGGCTCCACCCAGAGCCACATCCCCACATACTCTCAGCCATCCTTGTCTTTTCTCCAGAAGCAGCCCAGGGTTATCAGGGGTCTCTTCAGGTCTCCAAAATATGTGTGCTCCATGTGTACACAAACACATGCACAAATCCACATAGGTATACAAACAGTCTTTCCCTTATGTTCATCTTCACAAATATCAGCATGCCAGGTACATCAGTAAGCAGGTTCCTTGCTTTTCATTGTAGTAGTGATGAATATATTTTGGATTCCTTTTCAGTTAATTAAAGCTGTTCTCACTTTTTTTTATAGCTTCATAGTAGTCCATTTATGTCTATAGGTAATTTAACAAAGCAATGTTCTTATTTTTATGTTTGATTAATTTTACTTTTGATTTTTAGACTTTTTTAACACTATCATTACAAGATATGGCAAGTCGTGTGCAGTTATCTGGACCTCAGGAGGCAGAAAAGTATGTTTTACACATGGTAAGTGTTTTCATTTAAAACAAATAGTGGATTATTTCCTTGTGAAAGTACCAAGTATTCATTATGGATAAAAATAAAAAGGATGGGGGTTGGAGAGACATCCAGAGGCAACCCATGGTGACATTTTGGTCTATTTATGCATAGGATTTTCTAGTTTTTGTCTATTAGTCAGATTTGTACTTGTATAAAGAAATACTTGAGGGCCAAGGAGATAGCTCAGTAGAATAAGTGCTTGCCTGACAAGTGCAGGATCCTGAGTTCAATCCCCAGTACTGCAAAGGAAGGAAGGAAGACAGACAGACAGACAGACAGACAGACTTGAGAAAGCTAACTTTAAAGTAAAAAAACCCTAAAAATTTACTTAGGCTTCAGTTTTGGATGCCGAAATTCAAAGTAGGGTGGCCCCTTAGGTTTGGCTTCTGATAGCACATCATGGTAGGAACACATGGAGTACCAGTCACAGTCAAACCGGAGCAGAGAGGGAGGGGCTCCACAGTTCCCTTCAGGTCCCCCAATAATGGTTCAAGGATTTCTCATAGGCCTTCTACCTCATGGTTCCAGCATGTCCCTCTCAGTAGCACACTGCAGATCAAACCTTCAATTGTAATCTTTTGGGGACATGTAAATAATTAAATGGTATTCAATCATAGCATTAGTGTACTCATGATTTATCCTGAGTCCTATTTTGTTCCTTATTTATTACATTTATATATTTTCATTATCAGAGGTTTTCTAAACCTCATAAAACATAGTTTCATGTAAACACTCAAGAAATATTCCAGATATACAGAAAGGCATAAAAGACTATAATTTTTTTGTTCTTCTATGATAAGATCACTACATAAAAGAAAGCTTAAGTAGTGTACTTAGTGATGGTGACTTACATTCTGACTAAATCCCAAACCTCACTGTGGCCAGTTTTGGTATTTGATTTTGAATAGCAGTGGACACTTGGACAAATACCAGTGTACATAGCACACGGCTTCATAAATAAAATTCCACCAACACACTGATACCCCCGCTTTGTTTCACTTAAGTTCATCTCCCCACAGTCCCTGTGGAGTTGAGGGTGGCCTTGACCTCACTGTGCATCCAGGCTGGCCTCAAACTCACAGCAGTCCTCCTGCCTCAGCATCCCATATACTGGGGTTATAGGCATGCACCACCAAGAGGGGCTGCTTCTCACTTTTTGTCTTCATTGTTATGATGTGGTTGTGATGATCAATCAAATGAATTCCCAGAGTCAGCAATGATAAAAAAGTTTCCTTGAAGATTCAAAAGATAATTGCCACTAACTGTTAGGATTTCACTTTCTAAAGTACAATATAATATTAAATTGTATCTCAAAGGGGCATTTAAAAATATAAGAGCCAGGCTGGGGATGTAACTCAGTGGTACTCACTTACCTAGCATATGCGAACCCTGAGTTTTATCTGCAGCAGCTCCCAAAAAAGCATGCTTGCCAAAAAAGCAAGGGCATTTCAACAATATTACACTAAGTGAAGCCAGACAGCAAAGACAATATTATATACTGTATGATTCCACTTATAGAACATGTGTGGTACAGGTAATTTCATAGAGACAGAAGGCAGATTTGTAATTGTAGGAGCCTGAGAGGAGGAGGGGATGGGGAGTAACTCCTACTGGATACAAAGTTTCCTCTTAGGATGATGTCTTGTCTTAGAACTAGACAGAAGTACTAGTTGCCCAATACTGAATGTACTAACTGCCTGAATTATTCACTTTAAAATGGTATGTTTTATGAATTTTACATCAAGTAAAAAATGCAAAGGCAGGGATTTTGTGTACATGTGTGTCAGGTTTTTTGTGCCCCTGAAATCTATAATGGAGTAGTAGTAAATACTGTATATAAATTAATAGCAGTTAAGGGCTGGGGATATAGCTCCATGACAGATACAGCTTCCTGGCAAGCATGAGGTCATGAGTTCAGTTCCTGGCACCAAAAATAAATAAATAGATATATAGATAGATAGACAGATAGCAATTAAAATACACATACAATCAGATGTAATGGTACATGTTTATAACTGTAACTACTTAGGAGCCTGAGGCAGAAGGATTGTGAGTTAGGCCAGCCTAGGCAATTTTGTGAGACCTGTCTCAAAAATAAAATACACATAGAAGTTTATGAATTGCTTTTTTATACTTTTTCCTGGTCATATCAATGGCTAGATACTCACATAGTACTCTAAACTGCTTTCCCAATTTATTTTTTTTGTAGATAGAAGATGGTGAGATTTTTGCAAGTATTAACCAGAAGGACGGTATGGTCAGTTTCCATGATAATCCTGAAAAATATAATAATCCAGCCATGCTTCATAACATCGATCAGGAGGTAAACATGCTGCTATGTTTAGGCTTTCTTGATTGAATATTGTTGTATTTGAAGTGCTGCTCTATGCTCCAGCATAATAATTAGCTTTATATATGGGCAGTTCTCAACCCACAGTGCTTTCCTAGAAAGTTCATTTCAGAATGGTCTGCTTAAAACCCCTCTAGGTTGTGTGGATATAAATAATGGTGGTTAAGGGGCTGAGGAGATGGCTCAGTGGAATAAGTGCTTTCCTGGCAAGCGCAAGGGCCTGAGTTGAATCCCTGGTTCTGCCAAAAAAAATAAAAAATAAAATAAAATAAATGGTGGTTAGATTTCCCAACTGGCTCACTGTGAAAATATTTAAAGGATCTGGTATAATCTCAGCCACACCCACTTACCTTGGAGTCTGGACAGGGAAGTTAGGAGGGAGGCTTGTCCCAATTGGAATGAAGGGCAGAGCCAGCTTGGAGTGCCTGTCAGCAGCAGGTGGGGCCACAGCACTGCTTCCTGAGGGTAGGTGTACTGTTCAGGGTTGGCTCCTGACACTAAGGTGGTCACCAGGACAGTCCGTATCTCACCTCTGAATCAGGATACCTCTACAGTCTGTTTTTTTTGCAATTTTAAAATAAAATAAAATGCAGCCTGCAAACTGGAAGTTTGTTTGGTATTTCACTTGGTGGCAAAATATAAAAGTGTAGGTTTTATCTCAGAGTGAATATACTTTGTTTCACTGTGAAAGATGTTTGACCATGGGTGCTGCCTTGACCTTGCTTGCCTATTACACTGTGATAAATCCAAAATAATTCTGACTCTAAAACCCATTAGCCCAGGAAGTTCCAATCAGGATTGTGAACATATAGCTCCCACATTAGCAAAGTTACAGAAGACGTAGCTATGTGATTGACACAAATCTTAACTGCTAACCATGTTCACATGTTTCTGTGGTACAGATGCTGAAGTGCATAGAGCTGGACGAGCGGCTGAAGGCCATGGACCAGGAGATCACAGTCAATCCCCAGTTTGTGCAAAAGGTGAGTAAGGATTCCCTCCTTGAAGGAGTAGGGTTGGTGGAGAGGGAGGCGTGTTATCACATAGTAAGGGAAATTGGCATCAAGTTGTAAAGCTGCCCATTGTTCTTGAAACCCATTGTCAGGAAGTTCACAGAGAAACACTTATTCAGACACTTGCTCAGAGCATTTTCAGCAGTGCCCTGTAAGTTGTGCTTAGAGGTGCTAAGGCAAGTTCCTGAGTTGCTGTTCTCAGAGCAGTTTTGCTCTGAGTCCTAGGAATGGGGTGATAACAAGTATGCTTGTTTGGGTTTGGGGGACCCTTGACAAAGATAACCATAGACACTTTGCCTCACTCTCTCTTGCACAGAGTATGGGCTCACAAGAAGATGACTCAGGAAACAAACCCTCCAGTTATTCCTGAAATTAACACCCATCCTGAGTTCTACAGGAGAAACAGTCGCTTTGGTCGGCGGTGAGCAAGTGAGAGGAGGGCAGCAGGGAGCAGCAAGCCTATTCCACCTGGACATTAAGAAATGCAATTTTGTTTTTGACATCTTCAGTCCTGTGTGCTTTCAGAAAACTACTCTCTCTGCAAAGAAAGGAAAAAAAAAATTACAAACTTTAGAGTCTGTTGTGGATTTATTTATCCTCAGATTATTGTTATTGCATTAAATTTACTTTTTTGTTTTAGTCCTTGAACATTGATTTGTCTTCTATATCACTATTTCCCCCTTTGGAAAGGAGTTAATGAGCTCAGTCATTGTGAACAGCAATAATTGGACTTTAGGAATATGTGCAAGAATTGAATCTAAAAGTGAGTCTCAGGGTCACCCCCACATCTCCACCCCCCCAAAAAAATGCTGGAAATGTGTGGTGGTACACACCTGCAGTCTGAGTACTTTGGGAAGGATGATGGCACGTTCAAGCCCAGCCCAGGCTTCTTGGAGACTTGATGGGGCTGGCTCAAGATAAAAAGCTGGAAATGTAGCTCAGTGTGAAGGTCCTGGTTACATGCTCAACACCACAGACAAACAACTGAAAGAGTGCATAAGATAGGAGCTAGTTTTTAATGTTTGAGTTAGCATGTGTCAGTGACAGTATGATTTGCAGTCAACTCACTGTTGGTGCATAAACACTAACCTGTGGCATGCGCTATACTCAGGTTGTCTTGACAGTGGCTCCCCCTTCTGGAAGCATTGTCCTGTAAGCTGTGCGAGCATGTTTGAATTATATTCAGTGGCCCTCTGGCATTTTGTACTGGGATCCACTGGGTTAATGGAGCCTATGTGAAGAAGAGTCAGATTAAAATATTTAAATTTGGTTTTTGAAACACATTTCTTGTGGCTAGGAGTGTAGTATGCTTCCCAGCCTGCAGAGGAAGACCTTGAGTTCCATCACCAATTCCTAATTTTTTTTCTCTGACTAGGAGCATTCCTTTTCAAATATGTCAGGTTGTATAGTAAATCACATGTTCATATTTATATTTTTGGCAATACTGGGGATCAAACCCTACTGAATTGCATTCCCATTCGTTTTATTTTTTGACATAGTGTCTAACTAAGCTGCTGAGTTACACGGACCTGGTTTGAGCTTGGAATCTCCTGCTTCAACCTCCCGGAGTCCTGGGATTGCAAACGGATTACTGCCATGTCCAGCACAGCTGTCAAAGTTCCCAGGGGGGTGGTCAGTGAGAGGATGGAGAACTAACTGTAAGAGACAGAAAGTTGGGGTCAGGTGGAGCCTCTCCAGATGGGAGGAATGGAATTGCTCAACCACATTTGCTGTGTGATGCCCCTTTGCTTGACTACCTCGTCTCTAATGAGCACACTCAGGTTTCTCAGTCTTGTCTGCTGTACCTGTTCTACACTGGTGCAGAAAGCAGCTACAGTCTGAGTGAGTGTTCCACTGAAACATTCATGCAAAAGTGGGAACCCTACCAAATTCAAAGCCCTTTTAAACTCATTCTTTGGGGTTACTCCTGCTAGTGGATTGCATAACTTTCATATCTGAGGCTTACATGTACCTGCAATTAGGAAAAGAGGAAGCACTATGTTTAGAAGGAATTTATCTTTTATTTGTACAGTGAATTACAGACCCTGTTTTTAAAAATTGAGTAACCTGATTTATCTGGATCTACAATTGAAATTACCTGAAATGTGTTCTAGCTATTGGTGGTGCCTAAGTAAAAGAATAATTGTTGTGGACTTTGATGTAAACACTTAGTTTTCCCAAGCTTGACTCATTCAAATGCATTACTAGAAGCTTTGAACTTTGAAGGGGTATAGAATTTAAGGCCTTTATTCTCCTATTTGAAAACCACTCATTTTGGCCAATGAGTGGGAGCAGTGCTGGTTGTTCCTCTCAGCTTTAAACATCCCTTCTATATTCTGCTTTGTGATTCTGGGGCCACAGCTTCAAAGCAAAAGGAAGGGAACTAGAAAGCTAGGGAAAAGAGAGCAATACTCTCCTATTTGCCACTAAGCACTGCAGCCCAGCAAAAATGCTTACAAAATTCATTCTAGTTCATGCTTTCCCTCCATGCCACTGGATTGGCCTTTAACTCACCCTGAGAGATAGAGGCTCCAGGAAGCAGAATCCACAGCTCCCTACACAGAAATCAAGGACACAGCTTCCTTGTCCTCTCCCAGACTTGCAAATTCTATCAAGCCTAGTAACTTGCCTTTATTCCCAGGCCTTACAGAGACTTCTTTCTTCTCCAGTACCTGGTTGATAGCTCTTAACGTTTTTTCTGTTAAACTTTCCAAGCCGAATGTCCCATGTCAGTAATCCCAGCTACTTATGAGGCTGGTACAGGAGGGTCACAAGTTTGAGGCCTACCTGGACAATTTGATGAAAATCTATGTTTAATAATAATAAGGGCTAGGGGCCGATAAGATGGCTCAGTGGAATAAGCACTTCCCTGAGTTCAATCCCTGGTTCTGCCAAAAAAAAAAAAAAAAAATTAATAATAATAATGACTAAAAATGTAGCTTAGTGACAAAAGTGGGCCAAACATCTGTGAGGTCCCCTGGTTCAATCTCCAGCATGAGAGGAAAAGAGCTCCAAATACCCTGGTAAGTGTTTTTTCCTGACAAAAGTTAACTTTTGAAACCTGGGGGATTTATAAGCACAAAATGGGCAAGGCAATGATCCTGAGAAACATCAGCAGGTTTTTGAAAGTAGGGAGGATTCTCAACCTGACTATATATGCTGACCTATGAACCAAGCAACTGCACTGAAGATAGCAATGTGTAATAGAAGGGTCACGCTTAGAATGCCTGTCATTCTGGTCTGCTAAATACATACTTCTTGTCATGACATACCAATTATTACCATACTGTCTCTTTTTTTTTGGCAGAACCAGGGATTGAACTCGGGGAAGTAAAAATTTTTTGTTTTTTTAAATGGGTAATAAATGGGGAAAAAAAGACATAAAATAAATGTTATAGGACTGTCCTGCTATGATGCTGTATATGGTTAGATTTCTAAATTTCTGTGTGAAAATACTTGTTTATTCCTATTTTTTTAAAAATAAATTTCCTCATATTCTGTAAGGACTTAAAGTTCAATACATCAATACTTGATGGAAAATACCTGTTCCATGTAATGCCTAAGATGTTTGATATTTAGACAGGGTAAACCAAACTGCATATGTTGCAGGGTAATAATCAGCTTCTGTTCTGGAGGGTTAACAACCTAAGTTTGCAGATCAAAACTTGGAGAAAAGGAAGGGCTGCAAGGTCAGCCAACATTTTGGCCCTAGCCTTTCAAGGTCAGTGAAGATTCAGGACATAGGAGAGCCTGTACTGTAACATCATGGAATTCAGTTGTGCCCCAAATTTTCTGATCAAGGAGATTATGGAGCCACCAAGGAATGTGATCAATGATGTATAGTGTGCCTAAGGAGAGTCACCTGGAGAGAAAACTTTCTCTCAGGCTTTCACAGAGAGCAAATTGGTCAAGCAGTGGCCGTGACTCACCCACATGGCTGACACTGACAAAGGATCTACAAAGTGCGGTACAGGGCTACAGGATAAATCCTGAGGGTACTTGACTGACCTTATCAGATACAAAAGTTACATTTCTTGTATATATAGGTCTTGCTTTATCTTGGTCTTAATCATCCAGCAGAAAAGTATTAAAACGAGCTATATAAAGTAAAGCCATATTAATACGCTGAGCTGTAAAAGGCTCTAGTCAACTTCTGTGGATAACCCACTACTATTGTGGACTGCTGTGTTGGAGTGTTTTGCTGAATTCAAGCACCTATAATATTTAAATGCCAATAGAATACCGATCTCTGACAGGACTAAACAAAAAAAAAGGGATACAAAGAAAGGACCATTTTGTATTTGTATATACAGAATAGTTAGGATAGATACGCAGCTACTTTTGCTTAATTCTATGAGAAGAAAGATTGGTAGTAGTAGTGTTTGGACAGGATAACCTGTCTGCTCCTTGTACTATGGATAGCCACTAGGAAGATAACAATGTAAAATATGTTAATTATAGAAACTGTCCTTTAAAAAAATAAAAAAAAAATAAAATAAATTTTAAAAAAGTAATTTTTACCTAACATTTTATTGATCATTTCTCAATGTAATTTTTATAGTTATAGGATGTGCCATATTATGGTGTACAATTTATTATTATTGAACATTTTGGTAGCTTTTTTGCTATTCAAAACAATACATGCTGGGTGTGATGGTTTATGCCTGTCATCACCACACTCAAGAGTCTGAGGCAGGAGGATCACAGATTTTGAGATCAGCTTGAACTACATAGCAAGACCTTGCCTCAAAAAACTAAAAGAAAAAAAAAGTATGTACGTTGGTAAGTAGTTAATATGTATATTTCATTGTGTTTTGGTCAAGGGAGGCAGGAGCTTGTTTTTTCTCATTGTTGTTTGAGAGGGCCTTTCATTTGCTTTTTACCTCAGGTGAGCCTTGAACTTACAATTTTCCTGCCTAGGTGTCCTGAATGCTGGAATAAACATGAGATACCATCCCCCGCTTATATTTTGATTATTTCTGCAAGATAAATTTCTAGAAAAGAAGGAAGGGTAAGATTTCCTTGAATATTTTAGTACTTATCATCAGGTTGACTGCCAATTTGATTAACTTGAGTTAATCTACTCTTACCAGAAAGGACCAGAGTGCATAAAGCTTTGTCTTTTCTATCCAAAAAAAAAAAAAAAAAAAAAAAGCAAAAAACAAAACTTCTGGGAGGCAGCCAAATAATTCAGCTGATTAAGTGCCTGCAAGCAGATGCAGGGACGGGTTCAATCTCCCAGCCTGCCGTGCCAGTCCTGTCCTGGGGAGGCACGCTGAGACAGGCAATTAAGACTGGGTGTGGTGGCACACGCCTGTAATCCCAGCTCTTGTGAGGCTGTAAACAGGCAGATTAATACGAGTCCAATCTAGTAGTAAAACCCTGAAAACCCTGTAGACCCTTCCCTAAAATACAAAAAAAAAAAAAAAAAAAAAAAAAAAAAACTCTCTGGGGCTGGGAATTTAACACTCAGTGGTGCAGTGCCTACCAGACAAGTATGTGAGATCCTGAGTTTGATTCTCAGTATCTAAAAAGAAAAAAGAAAAGAAAAAAATATCTTCCAGGTAAAGGAGATACACATACATCTTTTTTTTTTCATTTATTTCTAAGAAAATATTTTAGAATTTTATATCTGCTGCCTCTGACAGATAAGGTTCCTAGGCTCTGATAGTGTTGGCTTGGGAAGTTCTCAGGCTCATTTGCTTGCTACATGAGCAGCTAGATAAACTTAGTTGTTCCTTCTCAGCAACAAATCATACTTTGTGAAAATGTTGGCTTCGAATAGTTGTGACATTTTGATGGAGCGAGTAATATTGAGTTTGCTCTGAGGAGGGTTTAGAACCATTTCTGAGGTCCTAGGATGTATCCTTCGGTTAGTGTTCACTAGTGAACCTACCAGTTCTGTGAGGACTTTTTCTGAGCTTTTCTTTTCATGATAGTCTGGGACAGAGTGACACTAATGAGCAATACAGCAGTGGGATTTTTCTGCCTTGTGTGGAGGGATCTTTATTTTGTTCCATACATTGAAATCTCAGCCAAAGGTGGGTAAAGCATGTCTGTGCAAAATAGCAAGTAGCCTCCATCAATGAATAATACTGGTAGAATCCAGTCAGGGACATTTACTCTTCCAGCAAGATGGGAGAAAGTTCAGTCTGAACTTTTTGAATATTCTGAACTGGTAGTGTTTACTGGTGAACTTGATTTGTGCCACTTCCTGTTTCATCTAGTCCATGAGTACCATTCCAATGTGCTTTTTTTTTTGTCTTTTTTTTGAGACAGGGTCTCGCTATGCAGTTCAGGCTGGCTTTAAGCTCACTTTGTAAGCCGGGCGTGGTGGCGCATGCCTGTAATCCCAGCACTCGGGAGGCTGAGGCAGGAGGATTGTTGTGAGTTCGAGACCAGCCTGAGCTA